>UELX01006233.1:0-11397 GCA_900480035.1 Eupelmus urozonus | reverse complement strand
ATAAGTCACTCCCTTATAGGTCGTGCCTAATTACAATACTACGGTGAGAAAAGTTTAAATAATAATAATTTTTTACATTTAAATAAAATTTTAATGGGGTCTGAAAAATCATTAAAAACTCCGTTATCGAATTATCATCAATCATTTTACGAAATTTCAAATTTATATTACAATTTCACGGCGAGAAGATTTTAAATAATAATAATTTTAATAGGCAGTAGGTGAAGTGATCGGGGCGACCGTGCCTTGCAATCTTAAAAAATTTATTTATTCCTCCAGATTTTAATTTATATAATATAATTTTGAAATTTAGTAAAATGATAGATAATTACATAACGGAGGGCAACGAACTCATCATTTGCTGTAATTTAATATTTGTCTTTTGTTATGAGTAAAATAGACAATTTTTCGTCTACTAAATTTCGGCGCGAAATTTGAATTTTTTATTGACTTGTAAAAATGCTTTTGTGATTTTAAAAAAGTCTCAATTATATTTTTTAAATGCTTTAAAAACATTCTATTGAAAAAAAATTCACGGAGATTACGTTTTCGGAATGCTACTAAAATTTTTTAAAACTTTATTTTAAACGTCTTAAAATTTAAAAAAAAATTTCATAAAATGTTTTAAAAATGTTTTATACTAGTAAAGATACTACAAGATTTTTGAGATAAAAAGATCCTCCTATAATGTTATAATTTTTTTATTTTATGCTCTTTTTCTTAAAAACTAAGTATTAGTATTTAAAAAAAAATTTGGTAAAATATTTTCTTCTCAATAGAAAGATATTGGTACTTAAACTTAATTCATTTAATGATTATAAAATTAAATATTAAATAAAAAATTTTATAATATTTGTGCTGTTATTCAAAGTTACTCAAACAGGTTTAGTTAGGCTCAATGAACTACGTGTATTCATCCAGATCCACAATTTTCTAATAATGATCAATTTCAATTTTAAATATTTCAAAACACATTGCTTGAAAATAAACTTTATGCTTTATAAAGTTTATTTTAATATAACCATCATTAATATTTGCTTTGTTTCTTTTAGTTATATATAACAAATTTTAATAATTTTGTTTTTATTTTATTACAAAAATAATTTATTACAAAAATAATTTATTTAAAAGAATTGTATAATTATAAATAATTTTTATTACAATAATTAGTCTGGAAAATGTTGCAGTATATGCCTTTTCAATTCAGGTATGGTCTTCGAAATATGAGGACATTGATGACACTGTAAGTTTCTCTTTAAATAAGCTTCATTTACCTTAGTGTTAATTTTCATTTCACCAAATTCCTCAACTTGCTTTCGTACATCTTGAAAATGTTAATTTTTATTATTATGATTATAAAAAAGCAAATCATTAAATTAAAATTGAACTAAAAACTGTATTATTTTCAAAATAATAGTCTATAAAAATATTTTTTAAATTCTCAATTTAAGTAAAAAAATGTTTATAATTTTATATGAGAATTGTGTTAAGTTACTGTGAATAAATAAAAATGTATTACTATTATTTCATACAATTATATACATAAATATTGTACAAATAGAAAGAATAAGTTTTTAAATAGTAAGAATAAAATAAGTTAATTAAATTTTAGTTTAAGGAAACATAAACGTAAAATCAATGGCAATATAGTAATTTCGATTACTTCTGACTTTATAGCATTAAAATATATTTATATTATGTTGACAAAAAAGAAAAATATCAATTGATATCCAAAAGTTTTCTTACCTTTAGAAGGAATAAAATAAGGTGTGTTGAAAGCATTCCAATGTCGCTTAGTTTTTAAAGAAGGACTATCAAAATCTGTGCTTATAACATGTAAGTGTAATCGATGCATACTTGGAATAGCATGATAACCAACTCTAAAAAACATTATAATTAAATATTATTGTTATATAATTATAATTAAGTTTGAAAATATAAAAATTTATTAAAAAAATGTTTTACAAAAATTCATATTCCTTATGACGTTTAACAAATTTCATAGCAATATCTTCCATATGTTTAAGAAGTGTTAAATCGTCTCTTGTTACTTTACTGATTTCTGGTATATCTTTTTTTGGCAGTACTAGATAATGAAAACGGGCTTTTGGATATTTGTCTTTTATAACAATAATTTGATCATCTTCTTCTAATTTAGATTCAGGATCATTCATTTCTTTGATCAAGCCAAGAAACCAATTCTGTGACCAAGATTTCGTTTCAGTATTAACATTTTTTACTGTCGGAGGAATAATTTTTTTCATTGTTGTTCTAAGTGATGCTAAAAAAAAAAAGAACAATAGAAGTTATTGTTTATAAACAATGATGTATTAGCAGCATAACCTTTATATACCAGTATTTCCAAGCAAAATAAATAAGCTCAAAATAAAATAAAAACATTAATAAGCACTGTTCACATTAATGATACTAAAATTTTGCACATTGAAATTTTCATACGTTTTGCCATTTTTGTCTTGATCAACAGATAAATCAGCAAGTAACCTCTCTGCGCTAAGTGCGAATGTGTAGGAGCTTGGAGCACTACGCCACTATAGCCGCGCTATATTGTATATATGTATACGACCTACCTTACTCTACAACACAATGCTTTATATATCTGTTTATACTGACAGAATTACTACGAAAAATACGTAAACATAAAGACGCGTATAGAAGTATTTTTTTCTTCTTTGGATTATCTTCCCTACACGTAGAAGTGTAAGTTTAAACAAGTATTTATTATTACAAATTTTAACTTTTTTATTGTAATAAATAAGAGAAAACAACAGAAATAAATAAATAATTACAGCAAAATCATACTGGTATTAAATAATTATATATTCATTATTGTGAATTTTAATATTCTTAATAATAATTTATTAATAAGTTTTGAATTGAACATCAGAACACCAAGATAGAAAATAATCTTGTGATAAATACATGTATTTCTTAGTACCAAATAAGTGCTTTATAAACATTTTGAATTGAAAATTTATTTGATTTTATCAATTGAAAAATATAACAATAGTAAAAATGACAAGTCTGATTTGTTTTTAATTATAATAATGTATGGTTTAATTTAACCCCTTTGATTGTTCTAAGCAAATTAACAAAATATCTCACTATAGAAATCTCACCTTTTTCATAAATGCAAACAAAAATGTTTATATTATTTTTAAATTTTGTAGTTATATAGAAAAAAAATTGATCTTTTTTTTGTAAAATTTGGTTTTTAGAAAATAATATTTGAATTTAAACTACAGTATTAAATAACTACTCTAGTAGAATGCATCTTACTAGTTAATGTTATGTAACCAATTGTAGGAAATTAAACTCCTAATTAATGGGTTAATTAGTTTTATCCTTTCATTAGGTTTAAATATTTAAATAAAAATAATCGAGATATAATAAAAGTATCCACTACGTTAAGTCAATAAGATAAGGACAAGATAGAAGCCAAACAATGTTTTTAAAAAATCGTTTTAATATTACATGTTTTATGTACTTTTCTTTTAATCAACAGTTACATCAAAGACTTCTTAAAACATCTGCATCTAATACTTGATAATTATTTATTTAATAATATAATTCTTTCCAATGTACTTTTCTTATAAATTACAGGACTGATACATATGTATATATATAAGCATATTCTGTACGATATTGCGACTCGAAGTCACAACGCGCATTTTGACCTTATTTAAAAATTTTAATTCCTTTCAAGACTACAGCTTAACTTCTCCAATTATATAAACTAATTTTTAACTTTCATTGAAAGTTTTAATTGGTCAAAATGTGCGTCTATACACTTACACATTTTAATTTGTCTGTTATATGTATATTTTTAATCTAATAATATATTTTTTATAACTCATTATTTTCTTGGACAAATTTGTAAAATTTTTGATCAAAAAAGTAGCAGACAAAAGATATCATTTATAGAGAATCTACTTAAAAAAAAAAAAAAAAAAAGAAATAATAAAATTAAAAAATCAACGTTAACTAGAAACGTTTTTATGAATTTAAACTCAAAAAACTTAATCTAAAAGTGAATTTCTTGTTCTTCATTTTAACATCACTTGTTCTTTGCTGTCATCAGCTCTATAATTTCTCGATCTTAATTAATTGTAATGCTTTTTATGCTTCAAAGTCATGGTAGGTCACTCTGGAAATAAAAAATAAGCAAATGAAGTTAAATAACTATTTTTTAAATCAATTTACTTTACAATATAAGCATATGAAAGCAAAGTTTTGATTTGTTCATCTGCAATTCAATGTATAATAGTTTTAGGAACGAAACAAGCCCTTACATACTGATAATGAATAAAAAATAAAAAGAATGAAGTCTTAAAATAGTTTTTTTTTTTTTTCAAACAATATCTTCACTTATTGTATCATATAACTATTATTGATTCTGCCATATTTGTTTTTAAAACGTATCATAATTTATCATCATTATAAAATCTGAACTATAATACAAAATTTATTATAAGATTTATACGCGGATTGTTCTATTTAAGTCTGAAGAAATATGAAAATAGGTAAAAATACAAGTATTCTAATAAAAAATTGATATTATAGGTATACTGAATCTTGGCTTAAATATTATCAAAATCATTACATTGATAATTCATTTAAAGTTGCGAGTAGAAGTAAGTAAAAAAAAATATCTAGTTTTTTTGATAAACCTAACGGAGTATATAGAGCTATTCCATTGTTGTAATACATAATACATTTGGTGCTTTTTAATAATTTGAATAAAGTGCAAAAATAAATAAATAAAATTATGAAAAAATAAAAAACAATTTAACAAGGAATAAAACAAAATTTTGGGTAAAAAATAATAATAAAAAAATTTGAATGAAATTTTTATAATTGTTTTTATTCAAGATTTTATTAAATAGCGCTTTAAATATATATGGTTTACCTCTCTTTATTAGCATTACGTCGAGATTGTCTTTTATCCGCGTGCATGGTTAAGGTGTAACGTTTTGTATGTGAGGGGTTCACTCTTAATTCTCGCGCATCAGTACTTTTGATTTTTTCTAATTTTTCCATGAACTTATTAATAAGTTCTGGGCAATTTAAATGTTCTTCAGGTTCCCAAGTATCTGAGTTCGCTGAAAATCCTTTCCATCGAATTAAAAATTCTCGCTTTTTATCTTTTTTGAAATGAACTTCAATAATTTTTTCAACTTCATATTCTGTTGAATCATCAGCGTCATCATCATCGTCGTCATCATCATCCTTTTCGTCGTTCTTACTCTTAGATTCCTTTGGTAAATCTGTTAATTGAAAATAAATATTTAATTAATTTATTAATTAACATTAAGACTTTTGAAAATGTTTGAAAAAAAAAGAAAAAAAAACGTAGTAATGTTTTTTATTAGACACATTTAATTGAATAGCTAATTTTTTTTTTAATAGCATTTTTATTGACGTAAATTAAAACTTTTTGAATAGATATTTTCTTCTATCTATAATGAACCCAGTCTTTATATTTTGCGCAGTTGAATTTTTACTTTTAAAAAATAATTCATTTTTGTTTCAAGAATAATTTACATTTTTTTAATGCTTTCTTTTTAGATATAATTTTGTAGTATTTCATTTAGAATATTTAAAATAGCTACTAAAACATTTTATTTACAACTGATTTAA
The DNA here is from genome assembly GCA_900480035.1 of Eupelmus urozonus. Classification (NCBI taxonomy): domain Eukaryota; kingdom Metazoa; phylum Arthropoda; class Insecta; order Hymenoptera; family Eupelmidae; genus Eupelmus; species Eupelmus urozonus. The sequence continues at coordinate 5,739 of UELX01006233.1, read as the reverse complement.
TATTTATCAAAAAGTAATTAACACATAATACATAAATATTGTAAAAATCTTTTTTATTTTTTCCAACTCTGAAAATTTTTAAATATCAATGAGTTTTAAAAAATTTAAATTAAAACTTAATTAAATTGTCGCTATCTTTAATTTTTTTTATCTTACTTTTATTTAATAATAGGCAATGTGTGTAAAAATTAGATAAAAATTTTTTAAAATGTGTAAAACTTAATTGTTTCTTTACAAGAATACTTAAGTATAAAAGTTATAAATTTACCTTCAAAATTTTATTTCTTAATATTTAATTTAAAAAAATTCATTAATTTTTACTTAATAATTGTGTACTTAATTTTTTAAAAATATTCCCAATAAATTTTTAAATATTTTTTTGCAACACATAAATTTTCTTAGCTTTTTAATTCCATCATATTGTATTTTTTATTAAAAAAGTCATTTTGATTTGATTGAAGTAAAATATTTGTAAAGTTATATTCACGAAATTAATGTTTTTTATTTTTTTAGAATACTTACAATTGATAGTGGATATTGAATTCTCTAATTTAGAATTTGAATTAATTTTAAGAAAGAAAGCTGTTTTATTAGTAAACTAATTAAATATTTTAGAAGAAATTTCTTTTAATTATAAATAATGAAATTAATTTTTTTACAACGTACCATTTTTAACTTTACTATTTCGCTTAGCCTTTGTAGACTTTTTGTCTGGTTTTTTTCCTTTGGTCTTCTTTTCATTTTTTTCCTCTTCCTTTTCATAAGATTCGTTATTTTCATCTTGTTCAGCTAAAAATTCTTCAATTAGCCTATCGCAATTTAATTCTTTCTCTTGCTCCCACGTATCATGTTCTGCTTCATAGCCCTTCCATCGGACTAAAAATTGACGACGACCTTTAATTGTACGCTGATCAACTATTTTTTCCACCTAAAATAACATCATTAATCAAATTATTAAAATAGAAAGTAATAGAGTGAAATTTTTTATAATTCATCATTCATTTTATTTTCAAAACAAAAGGTTCATTGAATTTTTTCATTGTAATATATAATTTATTTAATTCATTTAAAACAAGTTATAGGTGTTTTTAATCATTAAACTTAAAGAGAGTATATAGTTTAAAAATAATTTTTAAATAATACAAAAAATGTTTACTTAATTTGAATGTTTTTTAAAATATGAAAAATTAAATATAGTTTTTTAAATTTGCAAAATCAAAAAAATAAGTTTAAAAAAATTACATAAGCAGAATTTCCTAATTATCAATACAGATTCAATACTTACTTCGTATTCTTCTCCATCGTCACTTTCTTCTGCTTTCTGAACAGTTTTGCCTTTCTTTTTGCTTTTGGCTGGTGATTTTCCATTTTCTTGAGTCTCGTGTTTCTCTTCCTCTTTACTTGAAACACTGTCTTTGTCTTGTTTGCTTTTGCTTTTCTTATTTGAAGGTTTCTCGATTTCTTCATCAGAACCATTTTCTATACTTTCATCAATGTCCTTCTTACTTCGTTTAGATGGTGGTTTTCCATTTTCCTGTCCAGTTTCTTCTTTATCATCTTCATGATTCTCTTCACTAGTCTTCACACGGCCACGTGCAGTGCGTTTTTTGCCAGTGGAACTTGAGGCCTCAACGTCATTACCAGATCCAGTTTCATCATTATCAGCTTTTACAGAGCCACTGACTTCTTCTTCGCCCTCACTGTTTGCCACATCTGACTTCCTTGACTTGCCTCTAGATACTCTACGCATTTTTGTTTTAAATTAATTTTCTGAAAATAAAAAGTAAAACAATCATTATTATAAAACATATAGTGGTAACTTCCATCACTTGTATTAATTTTTTATAATAAGAAACTTTCTTGATATAATTTTATTATTAAACTTAATGTTAATAAAAATTAATTGTTATTTGTTGAAAAAAAGCAATATTAATTCATTCAGCACAAACTGGATAAAATTTAAATGAAAAAAAAATAGTTGATTTAAAAAAATTTATAAAATTATTCAAACTCCACTTATAAAGCACATCTACAAAATTCTGAAAGAACGTCAACAATTCTTTGATGCACAAAGAGACAGTAGCAGTCCGAGCCCCGGATTCAAAGCAAAACCATATATGTTTTTCTGACTTTCGCGCCATCGAAGGACATTTTATCATGTTTTCCCGCGAAGTTTGTGCTTTACCCCCTCCTCCCTCCCCCTTCACCGCTCCTCACCCGGCAACAGTGAAAATTCCTAAAGTGCACTTGCGACCACGCCAGCTCCTCCAAAATCTCCGCCGCGATTTTCAAGTCGCTGAAAATTCGCCGAACAATAGAGCCGCGCGTCTACTTGAACGAAACAGTACTTAAAAACGAAAAAAACAGCGACTGTTACAGCGCGTCTCCGATTCCGGCAACTCCGCCATGTTTTCGCGCTGAAGCGCGCCTCGAGAGAAAGCGTTGGCTCTCCCTGCAAAAGATGACAAGAGCGCGCGCGCTCGCGCTGGGGGAGCGAGACGCCCGGAGGCGCTCGCCAACCCGGCTTAATAACCTAGTGCGCACTTTGAGCAAAAACAAAGAAGCTCGCTAGCGCGGCGTTTTGCGCGCGCGCTAATCACGCCGTTTTTCCTGCGCTCACTCACCTTTCTCTGCTTCGAATTCAAGCACACGACACTTCGGCCGGCGGTTTTTCGACTGGAAACGGACAAAGCAGTTTCACCGGCGCGCAGCGGGCTCAGTTTCTCGCCTACTGCAGAGACGTTGCTCCTCTCCTCGTTCTGCTTACTATCCGGCTCTCGTCGAAACCGAGTGACTGCGCCGTGCGCGGCAAGGCTCGCTTGAAGAGGTTATTTCGCGCGGCGACGGCTGCACGCAGACGTCTCTGATCCGTTCCCTCTAGCGCCACACACGGACACAAGAGAGCGAGAGAGAAAAAATTGCCAGTCGCGGCGGCCCGAGCGACGCGGCCGGCCAGAGCGGCGGCTTCCCTAACCACGCGGCGGCTCGCCGCTCGCGAGCTGCGATTGGTCGACTGCCGAGGCAACCGCTGCCGTCGATCGCAGGGCTGTATATTGCGCGGGCCCTGGCCCCTCGCCGAGCGGATACGCACGCTACCTCAGGGACGGATGTGCGCGCTCTTGTGCGCGGAGCGGATTTTCTCATTCGTTTTTCGCTCAACTTCGACTTCCGCTTTTGCCCAATTTCGTTTCGCAGTTGTTTCTTCTTTTTCGATGATCCTTAGCATATGGCTTTTGCAGCGCTGTGTTTTTCGCGCTCGGAATCGACGCTACTTTTTCCGGGAAAAAACTAGTTTCAACCTGTTTTTATAGCGCTCATTCACCGCGCCCAGAGTATGCTCATATCCGATATACCTATTCTTCAGGCCTTATTTAATATCTTTTATTTGTGGCTTTTTCAAATAATTAGCCATTTCTACCCTTTTGAGGCTAATAGCTTTTCATTTTCAAGTATTGTTAATCTTTTCATCATCAACAAAGACGGAAACGGGAAAATGAAAGACAACGCCGCGCAATGGCCGCTCGCGTACTTCCTGCGCCACGTACCCCATCGCACGAGTCATGACGTTGACCTCGAAACTCGTAGCCTGTACGTTAGACAACGCACTCTGATGGTTTGGAGTGGAGAATTAAGAAGTAAGAGTAGCAAGAGCATTGAAATAATCTCATATCTCTTCACTTTAGGTTTTTAAAAGTGGGGTCTCGTAAAAGTATAATATCTTCATTTATGTCGATATATATATATATATATATATTGAGTATTCTGAGCGATTATATATTTTAGATGGAAATAAAGAAACTCCGTTTTGCCTTTTAAAGAGAATCATATTCGTTAATAATATAATTAATTTGCATACAACTTGAGTAGAAGAAATTAAAAGATTTATTTTAATAGATCAATCAATAAACTAACATTCACATCATTTTGGAACTACTAAACGGATGTTTTCGACATTATCATCAAAAGATATTTTGAAGTTCAGAATAGAGTATCAGAAGAAAGTATGGACACATAAAAGATACCGGTATAAAAGTAACGGATAAGATAATAACAAATAGTTATTAAGTATTTTACAAGATGAGATAATAAATACCGAAGAAGAATGAGATTATTTTTTTGCTGTATAATAAGATTTTAATAAGATTTTATACCGTCACTCTTAACAAAGATTAATATCTATCATTTTTCTTAAGACGTGTACGTTTTCCATCCTATCTTCGTAGCAGGATACCAGAACAAATTCGTTAAATCTCTAAGTCTTTATCAGAAATGTGAAACTTTTAGGAATGTTAAAAATTCGACGTATACATTGCATGTTAGGCCTGTGTGATCGCATCGCATAACTTGCCATCGGGCACGCTGGCGAGCGCCGTAATGTACTAAGTAATGAAATCCATGCAAAGTTTTGAATTTAGTGGCTACTTAAATCATAGTAAATATTTAATTCATTATTGTTTCGTTGTATTAAGTAGGTTAAAAAAACTTCTTGAATTAGTGAATATAATTTAATATCACTATTTACCAAATCTATGATGACTTAGTTTATTAATTTTGTATCATCATTCATTCGATCATCTAATTGGATTGTTATTTGTTTTACAAAATAATATGAATCCATTAAAGATTTGGATCTTTGGCTGCTTATTTTAACTGCTAAACGATTCTCAATTTTAATTAAGCTTTCAAAATTACTCTTACAGTTTTTTCCGTATGGAAAATAAACATTTTTTCTTCTATTTTTGTCTGGTGTATAAATCGTTTTTTGTGATAATAGGAACTCATTTTTTAATTTGGTTTTTGAATTCTCTAAAATATTTCATCGCCGTGTATTCGTAATTAAAATAACAATTTGATGATGAAGACGTTTTTAACCCCTTAACTGGCAGTGGATCATATATGCACAAGAAAAAAATCGTGTCAAAACTGGCAGTGGATCATATATGTACACATTGGAATAACATTAATAATTGTCTATGAAATTCAACCAAACTTTGTATACAACTGTTTTCGGGGTCACAGGATCCGAATCGCTACCAGATTTGGCACGAAAATTTATAAAACCTTCGCCAGTCAAAGTTAATCAAAAATCAAAGTTAATTTAGAGATGATACAGTTTTTGGATTTTTTTTAATAAGATGGGATTCGCATATTTAACTTTCAGTCATTTCTTCGCGGAATATAAACAGGTAAGTACAATAACTCAATATATTAAGCCCAAACGGATTGATTCAATACACTTTGATGCTCATAAAATTGAAGTAGTAATAGGATCAGTCTGTACATCTTTCAATGAGCTGTAATGAGTGGTACAAAGTACTTGATTTCGATGATTAACTTCATTATTTTGAATTTTTATTATATAATTTATTTAATTTCATTATTTTGAATTATGGGATCAACTTGAATTTTGATTGAAGAAAAGTTGAAAAAAGAACCAATTTTTCTCTATTGCCCAAATTTGTTATTACAAGATCCAGGTTTTTGAAAACTATTAATAATTGTTCGTTAACAAATCTAGAGAGGACAGCAATTGGTTTTCTATGAAAATAATTATTTTATTCATTATAGCAAAAATTTTAATTGTACAAGGACGTAGATATCATTTTACCTCCTAAGGCGAAGTGAAAGGGTGAGGATAGAAATCTACACAAAATATTATAATGAACCCAAAAATTATAATGTAAATATGCATTAGACAAGTTGTAAAAATTTTTTTTCTAAAGATTGTATGTTTTACTA
>UELX01006232.1:0-11399 GCA_900480035.1 Eupelmus urozonus | reverse complement strand
ACCTATCTCAACCGCCACAATCTCTATATTAACCCCATAAAGCATCGCAGCACCTCCGTATCATTTTCCCAAAATCATGCGAGCACATTTGTCCGGACTGTCATCAAAGGCTACATGCTCGGCTTCCGCGCGGCCCTAGCGTCACGCGTCTTACGCTCCATAAAAATTTTTCACCGCGCTCGGCCTTCATAAATCAAACCGGCTCGTCGTCGCGCATTTTCCCTTTTTATCGAAGCCTTAAATAAGTCGCGCGGAACTCACGTGAATTACACTGTGCGCTCGGCGTATTTCCGTCGTTGCCGTTGGATACGCGCCCATATTTTTTTCCTTCGCAAGCCCAGTGTGTACTTACGCTTATACGACCTAGGAGAGAAATGTGCGTCGCGCGCCCGGCAGTCCCTCGCTCTTCTTTTTTTTTGCCAGCCCAAGTACGTGTGGGAGCGAGCAGTTCGACGCCGCGTGGGTTCGAGGAAAGTAATTTATTTGCGCATGATGTGCGCCTGCTAATGATTTGTAAACGTCGCTACCCGCGATAAAAGTGAATTTTTTGCGTATCGACGTATTTATTGGCTTGTTGGGCTGGTTTTGTAACGAGTTGAAAAGGTTTTGGCTTTGTCGTTGTGAAATATGACAGTGTGTTTTATTTCAGAAATTGTAATTATGTTTTGTTGAGGAGAAACAGCGGTTGGTGGTAATGGTCTGACCTAACTCGGGCTTTATCCACTTGGCCGTACACGAAGGAGGTAAAAACAAAAAATAAGGCGTTTAAACATTAATTTATTTTTATATCGTTTTGAAAGTATTTTTAATATATAAAATCGTGGTTAATTAACCATATACATGTTAAGTAACGTAAAGCAAATATGAAAAAAAACATTTTTGGTGATTATTTTACACACTCTATATTTAAATAACTAATTAATGACCAAACTTCTTTTTGAATTCATTTCATCAACTCGTTCACTTCGTAAAACCTCTGAATAAAAATCTACCAAACTGAAACGGCATTAAATAAATATTGAATTTCAACTTTGACCCTTCAAATAACATCGAGCATTCAAAGTCCAATTTTCAAAGGCGTAAAACAATCTCTGATGGCACACTAATCAAAATAAACTTCTACACGCGTTTGGAAAAATCCAATTGCAGGAGGATCCCGCGCGGATGAAAAAGCACGGCCCCCGGTTTGCTCTCGCCTTCTCAATATTCTAGCGTCCCACATTTTCTGCTTTACCCGGCCGCACCGCCTCGCAATTTCGAAAGCGCGCGCGATTCGAGAGGCTACGCTTAATTAAAACTATATAAGCGTCGCTGCGCCGCTACTTTTAACGCCTCTGCCTTATTCATGAGGGCGCGGTGCTTTTTACAACGCCGGGAACTTCTTGCAGTTTACGATATTGTCCGCTCGCCAATGCTCCCACGAATCGTTCGGTCTGATAAAAGTTTTATTTTCAGGGGGATATTATCGAATCTCATTTAGGGATATTTCAGGAATTTTCTGCCTGATTTTTATGGGGTTCGATTAAGTAGAGGTGCGCCTTTTAGGCTGTTAGACTGTGGGATGTGGTTAGTGTGCAAGATTGGAAAGTAGGCTGGATTTATTTTTGAAAGTATATTATATATGTATTATTCTAGTTAATAAAATATTAGGGCAAATTCAGAGGGTATTTCCGTTATTTTGTATTTTCGTCGTGCTTTTAATTTGTTAATTGTCCACATCATTCATAATTTTTAAAACTAGTATAATAGTGCCAAATTTTAAAGATTATGAAATTTGCAAATAAAAAATTTAATTTATTGACTACAAAATATTGTAAAGAAATATATCCGCAGTAGCCTGTGAAATCGTGTTGTTTTTATTATGTACAATTTAAGTAAAATGTCTTATTTTAATTGAATGATAAATACGTCGATTAGTTTAATGATGTATATTGAAACGTTGATTTATTTACTTAGGAACAAATCAGCCGTTATCCGACCTAATAAGTATTTATTCGACTCATTAAACTTAACGATAATACTAATAAAAAAAAATATCTTTTAAAATCTATATAAAACGGTTGAATGTTATTGTTAATTTAATAATAATCAATTAGTAAATATTATTCATCAGAATTATTTATATCAAACTGTTTCTTTACATATCCCTTTTTACTTAAAAAGTTATTTTAAAAAATTTATTATTTTCATACATTTTTACAGTAATAAAATAGAAATTAATTTCTAAATATCCACATATCCGTAAAAAAGTCTTACTTTTCCAAGACAGACAGAAGTATAAAGTAGAATTCTGCTGCCACCGACTCTATCCGAGATGATTTAAGTTAAACCCTCGATGAAAAGAGAACTCAAATTCAACTTGAATATACAATTATTAGTCTTCTAACTTCTTATAAAAATACTGAAGAGATCACCTAAATTACAATTCGAAATTAAAAAAGTTAATTTCTCATTACTAAACTTTTTGCCGAACTTTATAAATTCATTTCGGAAAAATTTTGTGAAAAAAGACCACCACTTTTCCATCGATTTCGCTTTAATTTCTTTTCTGTTTTCTCCTTTTTCTTTGCGGTCGCCTTTTAAGGAGAAGGAGAGCATTTATCTAGGCCAGACATTTAAAATTCAAATGGTTACCTAATGAAGCAGGGAAATACGGGTGTAATATGGTATCGCGACGTTTTTTTATCAAAAAAGGGATTACCCTTTAAGGTTCATGTGATTAGGGAATTATAATATATGTTATAAGAAGATTTGATAATCATAGTTAATGATGATGAATAAATCAACGTATGTATCTTCATGCTTCTATACTTTTAATGACTTTTCAGATTCTCTACAATAATGTATTATCTCACAGATTGTTTATTAAAAGTTAAAATTTAAAATTCAATTATTTTTTCATTAAAACATATAAGCAAAATCTTAACTTTTAAAAGATTTGAATTATTTTTATACTTAAATGCAGTGGTACTTTTATGAAAAGGAAGATGATTTTTAAATAAAATTTTTTGCTAATATAAATCTGGATCTTTAGGTAAGTGAAAATTATAAAAGATTCTTAATTTGATGAGTTATAACTGCATAATCCAAACAATAATTTTTTATATGACTATATTTATAATTGTATTTTACATTCTTTCTTATTTTGGAAACAGTAAACTGAATTGTCTTGTAGATATCACAATCTAGTGATCTTATTTATTCAAATATACGATAATCTCTTTTTATAAACTGAATACAAACAACACTAGAACATTGATTACTTAAATAATAAATTACTTGTATTAAGTTTCTATTAAAACCTAAATTAATATAAAAAAAATCCTCTTTATCATAGTAATCTTATTAACATTTTATAATGCTCAATAAAAGAACCCGTGGTATAAATAATTTCTATTCTACTTCCAGCAATGAAAAAAAGGAAAACACTTGCCTCGACCCTCAAACATTCGTTCGCAAAATTCTCGCGTAAATAAACGACATTTTACGACAAACATAAAACAAACCCCAAAACAGAACGTTTTGCCAGCATCAATTCCCTGTCCTAACAACCCACTCGAAATGAAAAAAAAACCTATTCGCTTGGTGTGCAGTCAACTTTTTCGTGTAGTCGTCATCGCGGTTGTGTCGAAAATTGTGGCACGTAACCGTAGCAAACTGCGCTCGCGGGGCAAATTCCTCGCTGTCTGTTCAACCTTTACGAGGGTCACGTACGCAGCGGGGGTATTTTTCAGGAGCGAGCCACTCGAAATTACCGAGAGTTCGCGCGTCGGACGGAGCGAGAAGCGTTTGACGGAGCTGTAAGTGATGGACGGGACGGTGGAGGGCCAACTTCGTTTGTGGAATTGTGACTGGATGATTGTTAGTGTTTTTTTGGATTCGATGGCTCTGATTTTAGAAGAGGTATTTTTCGTTTCATTTCTCTTTTTAAACTAACATTTTTTTCTAGTTAATTTTGGCTGATTTTTCTCTGCTGACAAAATATATCAATTAAAAAATGAGTAGCAGGATGGATTTTGATTGAATACTGCGAGGATTGGATGAATTAGACATTAAATCATATAGCTATATATTCATAGCTTGTTCAATGTTTGCCTCTAGGGATAATTGCATTTAAAAAGTACAAGTTTCATTTATATTTTATAATAGAACAAAAAGAAATATTAGTTCGTATTTTATTGAATATGTTTATTTATTTATTATCCTTTTATTCAGATTTTTAAAACAATCTTTAAACGTTCTTCTTAGTTGCAAAATAAACAAGCAAAACCTTATAGACATGTCTATATTAAGACAGCAAACTCTCCGCTTATCTAACAATAAGAATTAATATTAAATGAAAACTCTTCATTTCTGCGATATTGCATTTTTCTCCATTTTTTGCACCTCAAACTTCGCAACGGGTATAATTTTTTTACTTATTTTCATTGAAAATACTGTAAATGAGGAAATAATGGCAGGAAAAAGATGAGCGTGATGTCTAAAGCTCATTATGTCCTTAATCTCCATGCGAGCAAATACTAATTTAAGCACACCAAAAAACAAAATATTTGAACGTATAGTTTTGTTCATGTGAATACATTTTTTATAATTTATGAATTAAATTTATGTCGTTATCATGCATTTATTAAAATTCTTTTTTCTAAGTAAGTTTTATTTACTATAGGTAGTTCTATTTTCTTAATTAATTCATTATGAAGCTCAAATATTAATTAAGACAAGAAGAGTTTTTTCCTAATGCAATTATTTTTTAAAACAATTAACTATAAATTTGATATTATTTTAAAGTATACATTCATAAATGTCAGATAATCCAAAGTAAGATAAGATAATTAAAAATAATTAGTTGTTTTCTATTGTATTTTTAATTACTTGATTGCTGCTGTATCAATCTAGTAATTTCGTCCTTCATTCAATGTATAATTAAATTTTATAATTCTTAATGTGAAAAAGTCTAGTATAAAAACTGATTAAGGATTTTACCTATCTTTCAATAAGCATAATCAAATTATCAAAAATGTTCGTTATATTAGAAATTTGAAATTTGTCAACGTTTAAGTTTTTCATTATAAATGATCTAAATATGTAATTTTTCTATGTAAAATAACGGAATAGAGTTTCAGCATTTTGTCGCTGAATTAAACAATCAAGCAAATTTTAAAAAATAATTAAAAATTTACTTATCGTTAATAAGTTTTACTGAAAAACATTATTCAAAATCCTTCCTTCCAAAAAAAATTTGTTTTCAGAATTTTTTACCCGCCTAATTATTAATAAACAAATAACAAATAGACTCTCCGCAGGGTAAAGCATCTGCGTATGCACCGACGGACCGTACCCCGCGCCCCGCTGTCAGCGGACAGTAGGGTAGTCTAGGTGGCGCGGGGCACGGTCCGCCGGTGCATACACAGATGCTTGGCTGCACGGAGAGTCTATTTTTTGTTAATTGTTTATTAACAATTAGGCGGATAACAAGTTGAAAATCTTTTAATAGTTTAAATACTTTTAGTACTTAACAATTAATTATTAATCCATATAATAAACAAAATTTAATAAGTTTCATCTGATGCATGAAAAGTATAAAATTTATGACAAAATGATAAAAGATGACGAACAGTGCAAAGTTAGAGTACCCGCATAAAATTATCTCACTGGACACATAATTATGATTGTGCAACTCAAGCATAACTTTCAAGCTTCTCCAAATGCAATATTCAAACTTTCCTACTCTCTTTTGGCCACTACATTAAAGTCTTATTATTTATTATGGTTCTTCTGTACTAATTAAATATTGAACTACTAGATGGTAATGCAACTCAAAGAATCATCATCGAGTACTAATTGGCTCTTTCTTTATTGTGCACTCTTGCAAGAAAAGAACGATATGCTTGCTCCTGACGGTCATTTTTTACCTAGAAGGGCTGTCAATATGTTGAAACAGGACCGAACCCTTTTTCTTTTCTTGGTTTTGTGTAAAAAATGGCTCGAGGTCTCTGTTATACGGAATTAATTCCGTATTGATTCGATAATAAAAGAGGATGAAATAAAAGTTTGTTTTTACTTAGTAAAAAGGCTAACGTTAATAATTATGCCTTCTATCAAAGGAAGATTTAGATCACTACAAGCTAAAAAAACATATTGTCTTAAAAATAAAGTTGATGCAATTTATTTATACAATCGATTATTTATACAATTTATATTAGTAGTCTTATTAGTTATCTTTCTTTGAGATTGTATTTATAGATTAAAGATTATAGTATAACATAGCTGTAAGAAAATGCAAATTGGCGTAAACGAACAGAAAAGTTCGAATGTTATACTATTTTAGAAGTGAATGTTAAAACATTTTTGGCATGTTTAAAACATTAATTAATGCAAAAAGCTTTAATTTATCCGGACATACAAATTTCACAAACAATCAAAACAAAACAGTTAGTCCTCATATTTTAATTATTATCATGGATTACTTTTAATTTTGGGATATTTAAATTATTTTTAAATGAACGAGTCAAATTAAAAGCTTATTTCGTTTACTGTTTATAGATTGTCCTATAAAAAAAATTCTCAAAACGATGTTAATGTTAAATTGTAAACAGTAATCCATATGAAGCATTTTACTAAAAATAAGTTCATTTCAGTTTTATATATTAAATGTGGTAAGGATGAATTCTATAAAATAGTTTTCCACAATGTTTTATGACAGTTTTTGACTATGTACTAAGAAAGTAAAAATACTAATTAGAATTAAAAAATTAACAATCAATGTCTTTGGTTGCTACGTTAACTAGATTCTCCAGCTTCTGAGCAAAGATACGAGCAGGAAACAATGTTAGGAGTAAAGTCCGATTTCGTGCAAGGTGCATCAAACGAGCCGGAAGCGCCATATAAAGTTACACGGCGATCGAAGGCGCTTAGGGGCGTTTTATAGCGAATTTACGGAGTCGCCCGTAAATAGAAGCTGGCGCCACGACCGCAAGCCGAATCAGGACAAAAACGAATCCGAGTCCAATGAAGCAAGAGATTAAACTGCGACAGCGCTTCGCGTGAGAGCAGGACGGATGCCGGCACGATTAACTAAGCTACGAAAATCGTCGCTAAAAGAAGTTAAATTAACTCGTGCCATGAGTTATGGTTCGTCGTTAACGACTGCCGAAATTAAACATAAAAGAGGCAAATGGGAAGAATAGATATAAAAATTCCAAATTTCTATATTATTAATAAATTACAAATATGTTGACATTGCGGTGTTGAGGTATTGGTATGAACTGATAAAAAAATATATTTAATTTTTATAATACACCAACACGGATTTAAAATTTTATTTAAAAGTAAAGTTGAAAGTTTTACTTTAAGCGTGACTTTTAACTCCTCACTTTATCAATGACATGACAAAACGCCCTATTTTTTATTACTGAACAACTTTACGACTAACTTTCATAATGACATCAACAGTATTTAACCAGCCCAAAACACGAATGGAATAAACAAAATGAATTTCGTACTCTCGAGCGTGAATTTTCGAATTGTCGCATAACCGTTTTTTTCGCAAATGCAGGCGACTGCTATTCGGTAAATCGAGAACAGCAAAAAACGGTGGATGAAAATAAAAATAAAAGTGAGTACGCGTGGAGCTGTATACACCCACGGATGCCATGAAGCCAAAATAAATAAACTAAAAGAGGTACTAAAATTGAATGTAAACAGCCAAGAAAGTACACAGAAAAGCGATCGCGAGCCGAGATAATGGCAATGCCCGGAATAAGTCGATTCTTAAAAATCGACAAAACGATAATGATGATAAGGAGAAAAGGAAAACATTTTTAAAGCAAGAACTTTTTAATTTAAGGATAATAAAATAATATTTAAAAAAAAAATCAAATATTATAAATTATAAAACATTTTTGTATCCTTTATTGAAGTATTCTAATAATAAATCACATGATGAAAAAAAAAAATACAAATTTCTGGAAATTCTAATTTTAATAACTTGTAAATCCTTACAAATTCTCATTCTATTATAATTGCAGGCAATAGCATTTAGTTCTGCGTAATAAAGAACGCATTTTACTTTTAAATGCACATCAAATTTCTATAAAAAAAGACCCAACAAAATTTTATATATGCATTTTTTCAAAGAATATTTTTTAAAATCAAGACACGTACGGATTCGCAAATCTCGCACAGCATTGCATGTGGGTGTACTTGACTCATGGATAACGGAGGCAACGCTCTGGAAAGATTTAATATTGGCGATTGTAAATTAACGCAAATGTCGAAAGTCGCAAGCAATTCATCATAGATGAATAACTGACTGACGCATATCCGGAAGGGTGATCAAGTACCGCTGTGATAGGTTTAATTTAGTAAGTTTGAGAGAACAAATATGCTTGATAAATAAATAAAAGAATAATAGAAATTCCGATGTATTTAGAAATAAACTCGAAACTGAATTTATAGACATGATAGTATGGATGTATTATAGATCGCTGTTTGCATAATCAATGACACTTTCTGAAAATCATATCGATATTTCCATTACCTGCGTACACGATGGTCACACTGGCTGCATTAAGTAGCTCAAAATTGAATTGGCAAAGGATTTGCACAATATCAGCGAGTTTATATAATGAATTGTCAGAATTTCCGGCACTGTAAATGTAAGCAGATCACCCGTAGCGTGTTTCATGCTAGAAACTAATTTTAGCGATTACGTTAATTGATTTAATTACTGAAGGATTAGAAGCATTTACACAATCGTATTTAGATGATGACGTTGTAGAAACTATCAGCTGGAAAATCTAGGTCGATCTAAAAATAGTTAAAACTTTATAAAAAAACTAACGATTTCATAAAATTTTTTTTTTTTTATCTTCTATCATCATACTAAATTATCCTTTCCTATCATTTGCATAAATTACAACAACATTTTGTGAGAATAATTTTAAAAATCTACTTCGTGGGAGCATTTGAAATTCAAGAAATCCTTACGTCAAAAATAACATAATGAAAAAAATACCTTTTCATTCATGAATAGAAGAGAAAAATCAGCTAAACACGAAAAATGCCGCGGGAGTACCTCAAAGCAAATAAAAACATGAAAGAAATTATTTTATCATTCGTTAGGTTCATAAGAGCCTGCATTTTAAGACCATGCGGCGAATTTTCCCATTTTTAATTGACGAGCACGCGCCGAGCCACGCTACGAATGTCAACGAAAAGGTGAGTATAACGAAAATGAAAAAAGTATACGTATACCTACAGCACGTGGGAAGTAACACGTGTAAGCTGGCTAAGATGTACGTGCTACATATTAATGAAAGTGCACCGTGGAGCAGCACAGATTGACAAGAGCGAGGCTGTGCTGAAGATTTTGCTACGTGAAAATTTTTAATGAGAGGGAGTAGTAGCTGAAGTGAATGCATTAAAACGCTTATAATAGATGAGACAATTTTGTGACAAAAGGAGCTCTTAGCGTTTACTAAAAAAATCATAGTATAAATTTACGTAACATAAATTCAACTATGAAGGAAAAAGAATTTCGAGGAATCAAGTGTTATAATAGAAAAATATGAATAGCATGAAGATAAAGAGCTTTAGATAAAAGTAACAAGCTTCAAAAATCAATTTGTAACAATTTAAAAGGTTGTTTCTTTTGAATATGTTTTTAAAAATTCTTTTTGTAAAAATAAACAAATTATTAATTAAATTAGAATTATGAGTTGAAAAAAAAAATGTTAGATTATAGCTAACAACGCTTAACTTTATCAAAGTTAACTAAATGTGTCTGTCCATAAATTTATCATTTAACTTGGCACAGTAATTAATTATGGACCTATACAGTAGACAGTTTCATCAAACCACAAAAGCCAACCTGTTCGCATATATACATGGTTATAAAACCAGAGCTAAGTTTTATAGCATTTCGGACACGTATTAAGAAGGAACGAAATATATACAATGTAACTGCTAATCCTTAATAAAATTACAAAAATTTCTTGTGAAAATAAAATTTATGAAATTTGTTGGAGTTTTTCAAGTTTGATATTGATCAGGTTTAAAAAGCAATACAGAATAATATTCAGAATATTAATTGAACTTTCTTTAAATTAATCTTTGAAATTTTATTAAATCCTAATTAGGCTTTAATTAGAACCTAACCGATTGTGATAATTGTAAAGAATAAACAATAAAGGCTAATTAGATGGAGTTAAGAAAACAAAGAACTTATTACTTTTAAAAATAAATATTATATTCTTTTATTTATTAAAAAAAATATATTATTTGAATTATGTAATATGACAGTTTCACTACTCCTTACATTATAATGCCACTGAAAACATGTCAGTGATATTCAAAACAACTTCCACATAGCATAGAAATCAGAAGTTAATGGAAAAGTTCTAATTTGCTAGAGTGCCGGAAGCAAACAAAGTGTTTCAAATTGTACTTGCATTTCGATGCCGGTCTGACAAAGGGACATGTTAGAATGCATTTATATAAAAGTGCATGAAAAATAAAAACATTTTCTTCGTTTTTTTTTCAGTACGTTTGACACTTTGTTTTTTCAAATTTTAATTTAATAATGTTTCAATTTACTGAATCATAAGATAAACATCATAATAATTATTCTTGCATTACAATACCTTAAATCTGTGCAACCCTGACCTACCAAAATTGATTGCTTAATAGTATTCAAATTCTGTTACAAGAATGCAATGCGAGTAAGATTGATGATAGCTAGAGATGTTGACAGGCATGAATTCGCATCCCGATTCATACACAGCCAGACTATATCACTCGAGGCACTTGAACACACAGGATTTGTCCGGTTTGATTCAAGCAGGACATAGGTGATAACGTAGGAAGGAACAACGAGCTTCGGATTTTAAAGAAATAGTCAAACAGATTGTTAATACCAAATAATATGTTGTTATAAAAATGTCCTCGATGAAGGATTATACAGATGTTAATACTAGTAATATGTATATATATATATATAATAATTCATAATGGTAAGATATGTTAATGGATCGATTTGACTAATAAATAAGTTTTTTACGAATCTTATTTCGGAGTTGCAGAAATTCGATTAAAAGACCATAGCCAAGAATCATGACAATAAGGATTGAATTTCCGATAAAAAGAATTCAAAAGTTGTATCAAAATAAATAAGATATCTGTAAATTCAGAAACTAAAGTTTTTGTAATGTAGTTTTATGGGGGTCCGGTACTCAATTAAAAATTCAAATTTCGCGCTTAAATTTAGAAGACGAAAAATTAACTATTTTGCTTATAACAAAAGATAAAAATTAAATTACGACTAACGACGAGATAGTTGCCCTCCGTTATGTAATTATCTACCATTTTACAAAGTTTCAAGTTTATATTACAATACCACG
>UELX01006231.1:0-11399 GCA_900480035.1 Eupelmus urozonus | reverse complement strand
AAATCATTTATTTTCTGAATATAGTTAAAAAAGCATTGTAAAAATCGATTTTTCTTTGTTATTTTTTTTTACAATTGTTTTATGACCTTGTAGTGATCATTTAGGTCTGGAATTAAGACTGTCACCTGAGATTAGCAAAACAAAAAAGCTGTTGAAATTTCAGCGCAAGTTTGTCGAGTAGATTTTGAGAAATTTTATAAACTTGATAACGCACACACTCACATCCATACACACATTTCAAGAAACACTTGAATTAACTTTATTTTGTGTTAGAAACTTGTTTTCTACATCAAAATGCATGATTTTTAGATATTTCATTTTTTGCCTTGGTGAAAACATAAGTCACTCCCTTATAGGTCGTGCCTAAAAAGAACATGCACACATAAAAATGTTCTGTAGTATAAAGCTTTAATACTATGAGTATATATAGCAAAATACGGTAATCGCTTGGTTAGTTCAGTGAAAAAAAGGCTCCAAGGTAACCAGGTTTTGAGTTTCAAATCACGAATTCGATGACATAAATTGCACAACTAATTTTCTTGTTAACGTTCATTTATACTCTTAAATTAACGGAAAATCCTAAACTGACATTTCCTGCTGAATTTTAGCAATAGTCGAAAATATGCTTCTTAAGATTTAGAAACAATTTTTCATTTAATAGTCGAATACAATATAAAGTTTGTTTTTAAAGCTATATTATAAAGTATACCGTTAACTTTTTTTAGTTTAGTTTTTAAAACTAATTTTTTTCTAGAAGATATAACATGTAAGTTAATTTATTGCGTTAAATTAAAAGATAAATAAATTCTGATAATAGGCATCTGAGTAAAAACAATTGTATGAAATAAGATTATGAACATTAAAACATGAATGAGTCTGTAACATTCATGTAGTAAAAAATGAAAGTTTATGAATTCTAAAACGTGAATAAAAGAGTAACAAGGTTGTATCGTAAAAAGAAAAGCTTACAATGATTTTAAACGCACAAGTATATTAATCTTACATAAAATTACAAAATGATTAAGTGATTTGGCTGGTAAATAATAAATTAATGTTAATAATAATTATAAATAATAAAACTAAACAATTTTTATTAAAATTTATTTAATAAGTATAGCAATATTATATGTTTCACTTTAAAATTACAAGGTGTACCATAAACTCTATTCTCTATACTATATTTTGTTACATTGAATTACATATCCTCATTAAAGAATTGATCGATAACAATATTCGTGCTAAAACTTAAAACACAACCTACAATTCAAATATAATCAAGATAATCGCAGTCAAATAAACCAAAATTTACAGAGTACAAAAACATATATTGTCAATTCGTGCATTCATTCATTGGCCAGATCAATTACTCCGAAAAACCGACAAACGCCAACAACTCACGCCTCACTTTCGAAAGAAAAATGATTATTCACAGGCCGTAATTGCCGGGCACAAGCCAGCTCACGCGCTCGTTGCTCAAGCCGCCCAGCGACTTCCCATAAAAATGGGCCTGAAATCGCGATTTCGATAGCCGTAAATATAAATAAATCTCTCGATCGCAGGTATATATACGCATACGTCCCTATATCGTGCGTGAGCTACTAGATTCTTGCGCAAGTCCGGCCAATGGGGGTCGGCGCTGAGTTTCGACACGAGCGTTGACGCCGCGTGCTCGCTCGCGAGGTCAAAATAATTGTTCTAGAGGCGCGAGCGTTTGACACTGACACGCTGCTCTCTCGTCTAATTGCGAGTGCGCGAGCGCGTGTATAGAGCGGCTCTCTGGTTGGAATGTTTGAACAGTGACTCTTTTCTTTTCGGGTGTAGAAGGAAGGCTTTTCGATGCTGGTTTTGGGAAAATTTGATGGATGCTTTGGGAAGTGAGTTTGGAGGATAGGCTTTGTTTGAGATTGTAGAGGGAGATGTTGTTTGGGTATGGTTGGGTGGAGATGGAGAGGAAATGTAAATCTTATGGTGGAGTTGTTTGTAGTTTGTGGTTTGAACTTGAATTAAAATTTGAGATAGAAGCGCTGAAAATGACTTAATTGATTACGTTACGCTACAAGAGTAAAATATAAAGAAACTTTTACATAAGTAAATATACGTTTTCTTATGTTACTGTGAAAAACTAATTTCATAGTTTAATGTCATTTTTTACACATACATTTTTGTTTAACTAGTATAGAATATTCAGTAACTTATAATAAAAAATTTTACATTTTTTTTTAAATGCCAATAAATCGTTGACAAAAGTTTACTTATTTATTCACACTTTCAAAGGAAATCAAAGACACGTGTAATAAAACGAAACGAGTTTAACCATAATACTGTCGAATTTTTATTGATATTAAAACTACAAAATTTATAATCAATCCTATGTCAGACTCAACTTCCAACAGTTTTTTGAAACAGGTCACTGCGCGTCCTGCCAGTTCATTCTTTAAGATTTTCATACATTAGTCAACAGTCCATTATGCAGAGTCATAGTCGAGAAAAAAAGCGAAAAAATATCCGCATACAGAAGTAAAACACATCATCAAGCTAAACTCAATAAAGAATCAGGCAAAACTAATCAAGACTGGACTTGGCCACGAGGTCCAAAGATTATTCGATGATGAGCTTCTGCTTACGTCATCACATTATGCACATACGTCTATCCAGCTCGAGCGCGCGCGCGCGCGATCCCGAGGCGCGTGCCCGGAATTCTCCGGCTTATCCTATTGGTCGGACCACAAAATTTCGCGCCACGTTCATACAGAGCATCACTGACGTACTTAATCATTCCAATATCGTATTCTGCGAGCGTCTCGCTCTACACTCTTCTAGATTCTTTCAACTTTTCCCGAAGACTTTCTTTGCTAAACTGATTTAGCTGCTCTATGGTGTTACTATACTTTTATTACCGAGAAGAATTTTTCAGAAATCTAATGTTTGAAGAGTAATAATACTTTGATACTCAAAAATTGAGATATCGTAAAAAGTTAAAACATAGCAACTTAATGCTCTTAAAAGAAAGTTCCAACAAGGCAGCATTCGCTTTTCTCGAAAAACCAACGCACACTCATGCTACCCTGACATCCTCCCCGGAAAAGCAAAAATTCCAATTACACTTTTTCATCCCAGCGACAGCACCGTCCTCCCAATTTCTCGTCTCTCCGTGCGGCAAGCCGCGTAATGCGAAAAGTGCAAATTACTTTGCAAGCTCGCGCGCGCGCGCGCGTCCGCGCTTTGTATGCAGATTTCAGCTGGGGATAAAAAGGGTCGACTGCGCGCTCTGCATCTTGCAACATCTTCCGCTGCGAGGAGAAGGAGAGAGAGAGAGTGGATCGAGAGTAGAGGGGCTGACTCGCTTTGAAAATGCACCTCTGACCTCGCGAGAGCAAAGACAGAAAAGTCGAGCTTGAAAAATTGGACGAGGGCCGTGCTTATGATGATGGATTGGAATGAGTGGGTGGAGGCTTGGCAGATTGAGCTTGCCTTGGGATTCTGAGAAATTTGTTGCGTTTCGTTGCTGAGTAAATGCGCAATATTGTAACTTGTCTGGATTGCGGGGAATATGTATTAATCAAGTTCAAGTGTTTGAAACGTTGCTAGTATTGATCTAGCGCGCTGTTGTTCAAATAGAAAATTAATTAAATTGGAGGCTAGCGATACAAAGTTTTGCCAAATTTGAAAGTAAACAATAAATACGGTAATTGAATAATTCCGTTTGCTCGGGCGTAATTAACGCTGATTGAACGAGTAAATCAAATATTCGAATATAATTAACATTTAAATCGCGCATGCATTCGAAATCATCCGAAATTTGCATGTCAATTAAATGAGATGTGTACTTTAGTAACGCCCGCGATTCGCGGCTATATCAAATTGAACTATTTTAATTCTCCCGCCGATGGAAATGTAAATATACAAACTCCGCGTATAAATTAACGAGCGACTCCTCTTCAATCGTGAATTATCATTCGTTTAATTGTACTGGACCTTGCGAGTGTGCATTAACACTAACGATTTTGTAAGAGCGGCCTGCAGTCGTATTGCAAAACGTCAATCGTGTTTGTACATCGCCTGAAGTGCGTGTCGCTATGATGATCAAATGCTTTTTCATCCTTGGGGGCCGTTTAGTTTAGTTAAAGACTTTTGGCAAATAATTATTGATTTTTTTTTTGTTGGGAAGAACGATGGTGATTATTTTGATTTGAATTTTAGATTTGTAAGTTTAGTGATAATCCGTTATGGTGTGTAGACCTACTTTTTACGGAGTGTATTAATCTTAGGCTACAGTACGGCGTTTGGCGAAAAAAGTTGACTCATGATAAATGCCTGGGTAAGAACATTAGTATTTTAGCGTAGTGTACTATTTAGGGTACTAATAACGTAAATGAAATATCGTTTCTATCTCTTAATGATCCTAAAGAAAAATCGCTGAAATCGATAAAATATGATAGGTCAGCTATATTGTCTTACCGCAGCGCGCCGCATCTACTTATAAGCTGAACGTTATTTATACCTTAACCGCAATATCCTCGGTTCCGACCATCCCATAAAAGTATCCGAATTTTTTAATTTAGCTGTTTTTTTTTTTGTTTTAAACAACGGTACAGACATTTCCTCGTAAAATCGAGACTCCTGTTATTCGTGAATCACCTTTTAATGATAACCAGTTTTGTGCAAAAAATACATCATAGATCCACGCATACTACATATATTTCAACATTTTAGACACAGCTTGTATACTTATATACAAATGTAAATAAACAATTCAACGCACGCCCAAAAAGCACCGTAACACGACTATACCAACCAAATTAAAACCTCAAATCCCACAATAAAAAAAGAACTCAATCCTCTTCTTTTTCACACCTCTCCACATATACCCGCACCTCTCTAATAAAATTCCCTTCGCAGCATGCGCTCGTTTAAATTCCACTCGCAGTCAGTCCCGGCATAGCGGATAATCATCCGCCGAGAGATAGCTTGACGAGGCGAGCGCGGCGCTGTTACATAATGAATTAATAAAAACTTTTCAAACGGCTCGAGCTGGAGATCTAAGCGCGCGCGCGCGCGGCTAAAACAGCATACTCGCATTTTGCGCGCTGTTTTATATAGCTAGCTTTCGCTGAGTACCGAGCGATGCATACAGTCGCAGGTGCGTTGAATGTTTTATTGCGCGACGGAGGTGCGAGACTGCTTTATTAGGGTTTGATTTATTGAAAGAGTCGCGCGCTGTCGGATCGCTCGGGCGCGTGGCGTTTATTATTTTATGGCTTAGCCGTGTGTCTTAGTTGGCGAAGTTCTGACAGTTACGGCGAAATACGGTTTTTTAATTATTTACGCTGTGTGGAGGGTTCGCTGAACGAGGCGAGTCTAATCTCATGGGTTTTGGCGAAAATGGATTGGTGCTGGTAATTCGCGTTTAATTTTCGGGAGCGAAGTGTCGTTTTGCATGAATGTGGTTCGAATGGTACAGAACGAAAGAAGAAAGTATAGTTTTGTTTGCAGAAATATCGATTTTTTAAAATGGTTTTAATGTTCTTGTTGTGTATTGAGTCCTCCATATTTCTATCATCACTCTATCATATATTCATTTATTACCTGTCTATATAACTACCTTTGGATAACCATTAATTCATCCTTAAAAATAAATCTCTTCAAACCCAAGAAAAAAGTCGCAATTCCATCTCGCAGAAAAACAACGAAATTCCAGCGCTGCCTCGCGCAATCCAGCAATGCCGACCCAACAAATGCATCATCTTTCAGAAATTTCCTTTTCGCACCTCGAGCGACAATAACTTTTTAGCATTCCCCGACGGCCGCGCGCGCGCGACTCACGGCCAAACAAAAAACAGCTCTCGTGCGGCGCTTTATAAATAATTGATCCGCAGCAAGCAAGAGAGCAGCCCCCGTCACGCCTGGCGATTTGCGCCGTACTCGCTGTGCACACGCTCGGCAGCGGCGCGCGCGAAATCCCCGAGAAATGCAGCTCGTCGTCGCGCGGGATTTGCTCTGCTTACTCTCGTTGCGCTGCTGTTGAGGAGATGGCTGAGGGAGAGATGCGAGGGAGCTGGGGAGAGTTTTGTTTTTGAGGAGGTGGGAATGTAGGTGAGGATAAGGAGGTGAGCGGTTGGATTGATTCGTTTTATGCCGATTGGTTTTTGTGAGTGGGAATGAGCGAGATGTTTATTTATGGCAGTGAGGAGAATCAAATTTTCAGGGATAAATGTAGATATAGGATTGTGAAGTATGTTTGAAAAGATTAAGTGATTGAGCATGTAGTATTAACTATAGTGACTTGATGACAACCAACTTCTGATAAAAGTTAAATTATCATTTTTATCGGAGCTATAAGTATTGAGCTTTATTTGCTTTACTTTTATTAGTAGTAGAAAATTTAGCATAAAAATAGAAACAAGCAAAATATGTGCGCTGTATTTATCGGTTCAGCGGAAGTATTGGAGTAAAGCGAGTATTAGATTCTGATATTAGATATTCTATTTTTTATCACATTGTTCTAAATTTTCTAAATATTAATTGCTCCGTTAGTACTTTATCTGTAAATGACGCGCGGACTTTTGGCTTGACGTATTTGATTAAATTAACCTATTATAAAAATTCTAAAAAAGCGGGAAATCAGTGTTGATGAACTCATAAGTTTTTTCAAAGCCATTATAACAGTCCTTCACGCATTAGATAAGCTGTTAACGTTACAAATAGCTTTTTATTAAATTTTATTATTTTATGATTTTCTAACGGCAAAGTTTTCAAATAATTTAGAATAAAATTTTAACCCTTTATTTTAAAATTTCAAAATTATTATAACGCGTGCCAAGAAAGGTAATGCAATTAACAAAATCTCATATATAATTTTTTCTGGTTTTTGAATAAAACCACAAGTATGTGGCTCACCGCTGTACAAAGATGAAAAAGGGTGGAGCTTGGTTTTTGCGTGAGCCTCTTTTTGCGTAATGCAGTTTCTTTTTGAACTGGCGTTCATTTCTAGAAATTATGTTTTCCTTTTTTTAAAGACATTTGATTGAATGAATAATATTTTTACTATTATGAAAACTATACAATTTTAAGACTTTCTTTCAAGATAACTCTAATATAAAAAAGTTAATTTTAATAAGGAAATATAAAGAGAAAATTAAATTAAAAATTGATAATTTAACTGTTGTATTCTCTTAAATAAGTAATATACAAAAAAAAATTGAGGAAAAGACTATTTAATAGCTGAGCTTATCTTCCGGAAAAAACAAAATATCAAAAATATCATTGAATCATTATGAAAATGTAAATAATCAAGAAGTTTCTATTAATAGATCTGTAAAAAAAGCAATATTAATTTTATGTTTAAATAAATTTTTACATTGTATTGTAACGTAGTTTATAATTATTTAGAAGATGCTGCTCACTAATTGGAAATAAAAGGTAATTATAAAAACGTGGTTTCATCTATATTTCAGCAATAATAAGTAATATTATATAAACTTTGTTTTTGTCTACGATAACAATAAACAAACTAAAATTTATTATTTAAAAAAAATTAATAGAAAAATGTGATTGGTTTATTTTAATGTTGCAAAGGTAAGAAAAAAGGTTAGATCAAATGTAAATGATCTAGTAATAAAAAAACTAGAAAAAACTTAAGAGAAATAATCACGTTATATTAATGCCTTTCAGAATGAAAGATGGGATTTTTATGGTATATATACAATAGAAAAAAATGCTTAGAAATGAGTATTTCTTCTTTAAATGATGAGATTGTATACAGTTGTGCTATTAATAATCTTATATGATAATGAAAAATTTCTTCATGCAAAATGTTTTTTTTTCACTTTGGCAATAAATGACCTTAATAACTTCTGTATGCGTAAATTAATTGTTCAAATTTATAAAAAAACTAAGGTATTTTTTTTATTTTTAAATCCTTCAGATTGTACATATAATATATTTTCGGCGATTGGCGTATACAATTTTAGTAAATAAATGTAATATTATATTACTGATTATACAAGGATCTGGACGACCTTGATAGATTCAAAGAAGATAACTGCTGAACAAGTCTTTAATATTCAAATATTTGAATTAATTATAATATTGAACACATAAAATATACTTTGAAAAACTGTTTGTTAAGAAAATTGCAGTATTAACTTGAAGCATTGTAATTGTCGTCCCTCTATAGTTATGATTTAAAAAATAGCAAAAAAATAATTTTCTTTGAAATTCAGATTTTATTAAACTACGTCTTTTCTGTACAAACTTTCAACAAAACAATTAAAATACAAAGGAAACGAAATCCCCACCTATTATTTTGACATTTTATCTCGTTGCTGGCTGAATACATTAACATTTTCGGAAAAAATTCAAAGGGAAAGTCTGGCGCGTTACGCAATGCAATATTGTCGCTCTTTATCGTCGAGGAAGACCTATTTCGCTCTTTTGTGTATACTCCCAAATGATAGTTCCGAAATATACCTGCCGCAATATATTCCAAGTACCTGTGGTAGAGAATGCCTGCTTGTGGCTCGTTTGGGGCTGTGCATCTGTATATATGCATATTTCTACGTTTATTTGCAAATCAAATTTGCTGTTATGTATGAATGTAATGTTTGTTGTTGGCAGATGAAGCTTGAATTGAAGAGATATGAAGACGAAAAACTAGAATAGTTTGGAAAAATGATTTATAATTAATTGTATTTACAATAAATTTCTATAAATGATGTATGCAACTTACTTTAGATAGACAGTTTTAAGTGTTTTATTTTTAGTCATCATCGTTTTTATGAAAACCATGAATTTTAAAGTTTCTAATTAGCTTAAAAAAAGGGCAAGTGAAAGTTCGATACATCAATAATAAACCCATCAAATATAGACATGATGGCAATTATATTGAACATTATGATAAAAAAATTATTGCATAAAAAATATTTCAATATAAGAATATCAGGAATAACAATAATATTATGATAATTATAGTAGAAAAGTGTCTTAATGATTAAAGATATTAAGCTTTTCTAATCGACCTTGATGAGGAATGAAAGAAAGGATTACTCAACTTGCGGTGATCGAGTTTGGGACTTTCTTGAAATATCTAATTATAAATTCTATAAGGCAAATCTGCTATTTAATCATCAAAGAATCTCATTCGCAGGAAATAAAAATCAATAGTCTGAATCTTTTCTGACATTGAAAGAATGCTAAAAAGATCACATATTTGACTATCAACTTGCCATAGTAAAATTTGAAGTATGTCCTAACACCGATGACCTCATTCAAATAAGTCCAAATATTACCACACCTTGAACTATCTCAAATACCATTCCAGAATCCTATTAACAAAACTTCAAAAAAGACTTAGTCATTTTCACATAATCCATATAAACGCAAGTCACAGGGATCAGCAATCTGTCAATAATCCACTAAAATTTTCTCTATTACCTCAAACTTCAAAAATCTTTGCCTTACCTCTATCCTCACTTAAATCTTTCGAAAACCAAACTTGAAATTAAAAAGCTGTCGCCAAAGTCGACGCTACTCCGACTGCCTGCAAGCCGGCTGAAAGACGCATTGTTTCTCTTGCGTCTAACGGCCCTTTCAACAAAACGTCTCCACGTGAAACGTAATTGCAGGACGCGACATTTTCCGAGCTTTTGTCCAAACCAACTGCTCTCACAAATAAGAACGTTTTTTTTTTTCAAGTTGAAATTGCGGAAAACCAGCGTCTCTTTTCCAATCCTCTGGGAAGCGCAAAAAAAGAGCCATTTCGTAAGTTTATTCTCCATCAAGCAACGATCAATCATCATCTCGGCTAGAAATTTTCAATCCAACTTGTCACTTAGCCGCGAGCCAAGCGCCAAGTTTAGCAGTGTAATACGAACGAAGCACTCTCCGAAGCATCTCGATGCATTTGCGATTCATCATGGTGCAGGCATACCTGAATTTCGTAACGCATCTATAGCTCTCCAAGTTTTTTTTATCCGTCAGTTTTATGCGTTGCTAAATATTTAAAATAACTCATTAAAGAGTCGGAATAAAAAGTAATGACGGTGCATCGAACGAATAGACCTATAGAGCGCATAATGAAATTTTCGACAGTATGCGCGTATAGTTTCAGCGTAAAATCATGTCAGATTGAGAATAACCCGAGAGTGCCCATTTCACAACCTTGGTAAAATAAGCTTTACGAAACACCGAATAAACTCGCCTCGCTCTCGTCGACAATTAATCATACTACATCTTTACAAAGGAGCTCTATGGCTACGAGGAGCCTCCAGCTTAACATACAGCTGCAGGTGAAAAGTGCGTCGACTCTTTCAAACAGAAGAGTAAACCCAACCATCTCTATACACTCCCACGATTTTCCGGAATATTTCAAGTCTAGAGTACTTTCAAAAGCACCGGGCCAATCGAACCATCCCTTCGATCCTGTTTGCCTCCCCCTAGGCGGTCGGGCGAGCGCGGGGACAATGTAAAAATTGAAATGAAAAAAAAAAGGTCGCCGGTGTCATCGTCACGAATAGATCGAAGTTTTTTAATTTCGCGCGCGGTCGCAATATATTGCCGCTGCGGATGAAAGGCGACGATCGGTTTTCGACGATGTAGAGTAGGCTGTGTATATAGGCGCGCGTGTATGGTTATTACGCGGGATAAGATTAAAGGGTTAGCGCGCATTAGCTTAATGGAACCGTGGCCGCGTGCAATTGCGGTTTTATTCTAATTACATTTCGGTGCGCGGCGGGGATAATGCGTTCGTTTAAGGTAGTTTTTGAACTTTCTCTTTATGTTTTTGTCTATTGTGGTGTTGTTCGGGTATTAGTTGTTTTATTATATTTATCGTGCTGCTCTATTTTTTCTCTAAAAAATAAATTGTTCCGGTATTATTTTATCTATGGGTGACGCGCGGATCTTTCACTTGACGTATCTTATCAAAGTAGCTTATTATGGAAATAGTAAAAAAGCCATTTGATCAGCTAGTTAATTGTTGGAACACAGAAGTTTATATTTGTACGTATATGTCTCTTCTAATAGGGGCTTTCTAATCTTGCGTTTACTAAATTATCTTGTTTAATCAATAATATTAACAAGCATTTGTAAATTCAAACAGGAAAATAAAGTCTTTTCTTCTTTGACCTTCTTTCGACTCGCCGTCCTTTTGTTTGAATCTCTCCTCTAACAAAAATGTGATTTTCGAGCAAAATAACTTCCTCTTTATTAGATCTGAAAATTGAAAACCTTTTTTCTTCTTAATTTTAATCTGATTTCATTGTAATAACGTCCGTCAAAATTCTATCTATTCACTGATACTGTCTAATTAAAAGTTCACATCAAGTTTAAGGAGGTTCGGGAGTGTCATTGGGCGGGACGAGGTAAGGGGGTCCCCTCTCTCCCCGAGACGGCTCCCCGCT
>UELX01006229.1:0-11402 GCA_900480035.1 Eupelmus urozonus | reverse complement strand
AATAAGAGAGCGTTAGACTCTGAGCTTTTGGCTTTTGAGTACTCATACCAGAACTGAACTTCAGACAAAGTTTCAGCAAAATTGGCGACCCGGATCTCATGGGCTCTCCTGGTTAGTTTTTCAATGAGCTCATCTATAACTTCCGTCTTTTGAACTGTTTTTCTTTTTTTATATATGTAAGGATTAGAACTTTTTTCAAATAAATATAGTTAAGTTCATTTTTCAAAGAGAGTCAATGTTTCCTGTGTAATTATAAAGAAAATTACAGAACACTCATTGATTGTGTAAAAACATCTTTCGTACATTAGTTATGTAGATTTTTAAAAAATATTTTGAAGAAGTTTAGAAGTTTAATATGATATTTAACACAGCCACATAAAAGAATAAAATAGAAATAATCAGAAAAAATAATTTTATTTCAAGAAGTTATATTTTATTTCCACCGTCAATATTTAATATGAATTTATTTTTATTTTATATTTAAGTGGATTATGTTTTTATAAAAAGTAAAGAATATGTACCTGGTATAAAAACAGATTTACATAAGCTAATCTGCTGGTTTAACATCTTAGTTTACGATTTTCATGCGCGAAATTGATTTTTAAAAACATATAATTATTTTGTATTTTATTTACAAAAAAATTAAGTTTTCCATTAAAATTATTCTCTTAGAGTAAGAGTACTAAGTAAAAAAGAAGATGAATTTAATGGTTTTACCTACACACACATCTCTCACCTAACTCCCTTTAGTAAATTTTAACTTAACTCGAATGAAATAAAAAGTAAATATACTCTCCATTTTGCGTTTGAAGATACTAATTATCTACTGTTTTAACTTTTGATTATGCAAGATTTAACTAATAATATAATTTTTAATTCAATATAATTTTCTCTCTTAAAGAAAATTTAATTAAGATTTCTCTTGTTTACCTTTTGAAAAAAAAATTTACTTCAGGCAAATTTTTTGTCATTTGTGTTGAGCAGAAGTATATCCAAATTTCCGGTAATTTAAATTTGACTCTCACAACTTGTCAGCCTCATCCTCGTCAAAAATCCAGCTAACCCAAAAATGAGATTATTATAGTCCCGATTTAACGTAGCAGTCGCATAAATCCTAGAGCTGCATGTTGCACGCTAGTGCAACAGTCGCCTGTATAGACTGATGGCAATGTCGCAATTATTGTTTTGTTACCAGCACTCACATTGTTACAGCAGTAGCCTCTCGTCAAAATCCAATAAAGCTTTAGGCGAATTCTATATCTCCACAATAACAACGAAACAGTATTCAACAATGGTAATCACGCGTTAAACTTGAGCGAGATATCGCGGTGAGGCTAAAAATAAAATAATTGATCACAAAGATTTTTTACAAAATATTATTAAAAATATTGAGATGAATTTTGATTCCACGAAATTGATTGTTAATTCAAAATAACCTTAATGACGTATTACTAACGTATCAACCGATAGTTATGTCTTTTTATTTATCTGATTAAAGATTTCTTGTCATGTAATTCAACTCTTGCTTATCGCATAAAAGTTATTAAATAATAAATGATTTCATTACTGATACTTCTATAGCAGCAAGGGTTTTTGGAAATTGCAAATTTCTAGCTAAAGTCTATATTATACCGTAAGTAAAAAATGAAAAAGTAGTTCAAAAGTAACTTATGACTAATAAATAATAATGATCATTAATGAATTATAACAAATTATGAATATTACCTCAGTCTCTGTCAAATGAAATAATAAACCTTTCTTTTCTCTATAAATAAAGACATTCATAATTAACTATAAGAATTATGCGAGCACCTAAACCGAAATGTTCAGTAACAAAGTTGCGATATTCAACTGGTAATGCGTCATGTAAAATATTGACCTCTATTTTTACAATATACCAATACTTTTAAAAAAGATTATTCGTATTCAAAAAATTGTCCAATTCAAATATTCAAGAGGTTCGAATATCAAAGGATTGAAGTTGATTTAATCCGACAAATGTCTAAACACATCCAGCTTTTATCAAAGAATAATGTGCATAGAAAATCTTGGTATCTACTGTAACAGTCGCTGCAAACCTTCTTATCATGTTTTTATTTTTACTGTACTTTAATACCTCTAATTTTCCAAAATAACTTTTTAATCTTATTACAGTAGGTGAACGCCCTTAGTCAGCTTGTACTCGCATTCGGAAAACATCCAAAGAAAAAAAGTCAGCGACACCGAGTGACTGCGCCTAACGATTATCCTCTCGCCGCTCCTCTTTTATCTCTCGCCCATTGTCCTGCATTCTATCTGCTCCGCATCTCCCTCGCTCCGCCAGTGGAAACTTTTCAATTACGCCCCTTTATCTAACTATAGATATACACGTGGCCGCGCTTTCGTTATCTTAATTAGGCAGTGTCCGCGCAACTTCGCTGGCTGCGCCCCCGGTTATTCACGTATATATACATATAACTCTCTCTTTCTCTCTCTCTCTCTCTCTCTCTTTCTCGTGCGCGCACTAAAGCTCGTTTACGAAAGTTGGAATCGAAGCGAAGTTCCTGCCCCAGAGCCGAGCTTTAATAAGAATACGAGTTTCCGGTGTATAGCCGCGAGCGACACAGTCGGTGATATATGCGTGAACGCGAGCTATGACTGACTGCGCGAATAGCTTTTACGCACGCGTGTTTCGCTGGCGCTTTTATATTTTCCCCGTCGTGCTTCTGTACACAAGCGCGAAGGGGACAAACAAAGCGCAAGCTCGCAAGCTCGCGCCGGCTTTACTCGCGCGTATTAGCTTATCGTGGATTGCCCGGTATTTTTCTTGCAAAGAAGTGACATTAATCCTACCTTATCGCGTGCAGTGATAATGAGGATA
Source organism: Eupelmus urozonus (assembly GCA_900480035.1). Lineage (NCBI taxonomy): Eukaryota > Metazoa > Arthropoda > Insecta > Hymenoptera > Eupelmidae > Eupelmus > Eupelmus urozonus. The sequence continues at coordinate 8,542 of UELX01006229.1, read as the reverse complement.
AAAAAATATGAAAATGGACTTTTGCTAGACTGTTTCCGCGTGGCGATGTTTGAATGAATTTGCAAATACTGATGGTAAAGATTTTTTTCATTTGCGAAGATTAAATATTTGTATGCGTATATTTTTATTTGAAAATGGATCAAGATCTAATGAGCACAATGGCGCGTCTGGCTATTTACGTTTCGTACTACTGATTTTCATCATTCATAAAATTTTGTGTTGCTATAAAGTTATATCTGTGAATTACGCAGACGAAAAGAAAAGGGTTGAAAGTGAATATCAAAACCAATTAATCGGATGAAACATTAAGTGAAAAAAAGTATAAAGCGAGAATTTTCGCGTGTGTGTATAGGTCTTGTTTCGATGCGCGTAGTTTCGATCTCTTGTCGATGCCGCTCGCCAAACTTAGAAAATACAACGAGAAGCTTTCAGCGAGTTTGGTCGACTAATTGTTTTCCCCGTTACACTGCCTCTGGCATTTTCGAATTAAATGCTCTCCTCGGGCTCATCCCTCTCCCAAATTTCCGTCGTTTCATCAGAATAGATTCACATCTTGCTCTGTACGCGTGTATTCTCCAGTTACAGCTTACAAATGTTATTCGAAGAGGTATTTTTCTTATTACATTACAGCAGCTTTGTCAGCTTTAGAATACGTAGTTTGCTTTGGCTGTGAAATGAGAATTAAAACGGTTTTGTAGTTAAATTTTGTAGTTTTATTGTTATTTTATTTAGAACAATGTAAACTAGAAAAGTTTTTCCAATATTCTCAATATACGCAGCACAATAGAATGTTTATCCAGTTTTCGTCCAGCAAACGGGATAAAAGCAGTGAAAAACACAACAAAGCTATTGGGAAAGAGAACATCCACTGCGGCGCTAGTGAAGCGTCAAATATGGCTGCCACAATCCTGCTTTTTTTAAATGACTTTTTTTACTGACTCTAATGTAAAAAAACTATTGTGTCAAAAGAAATTATTATTTACATTTATTTTCAATAATGAAGCTATTTAGTTGAACAAAACTTTATGCAGCTCGAATACAATGAACATCAAAATGCAGAACCATGGCAGCCATATTTTTTAGTATATTCAGTGGCCGCTAGTATCGCATGGCAAATTTATACTTCCAATACTGGTATGCTGCTTGTTATTACATTTCTTCTCCAACAAGACTGTATACGACTGTTTCATGTTCAAAAGCATTTTTAATTAAAATACGAATTCCTATTTTTCTCCCATAGTTCAAAAATAACAACAAAGGCTCACCCGGTCGGTATTTTTCGTCTACAAAATCCAATAGGTTACGCTCTGGAATTCGGTCGGTCAACGCCCCATCTAATTAAAACAACGAGCTCTAAGCCGGGCGCCGTCGAAGCTTTTGATCAAGTGGTCCGGCTTTCCGGCTTCCAATTAAAGTGGCGAATTCCGCGAGCACTTGAAAGGTGAATTGACAAAAGCCGTATGTCGAGCAAAACGCGCGTCGACCCACACTCACGGCCCTGCATTGCCATACGCAAATGCAAAGTTGGACTAAAAAAAAAGACAGAATGCTATTTTTGTACGTCGAAGGGATTAGAGTCAAGGCTTGGCGTCCGAAAAAACAAGAGGGTCGGTCTTTGTTTTTTCCATCAGCTTAATGGACGCGCGCGCGCGCGCGCTCGAGCGAGCAAAAAATTTTAATCCGCTGACTCGCTATCTCGACGCGATCCGTCAGTTCCAACGACGTCTTTTTCTTGCGGAAACGCGCGTGGCAAATAAGGTGCCGGCTCTTTGTGCTAGCGGGAGCGCGGAAATTAACCCACGCTGAGGGAGATTAGCCGGATGGCATTCGGAAAATATTTGAACAATCGCCCAAAGCCAGGGAGCGAGCTTTTCGTGTTGACCTACTACCGAGCGGGGCTAAAGACGATTTTCCATCTATTTTCCCCGCTTATACGCTTTCAAGGCTCTCCAAAAGACTTAGAGCGGGAATAAAACTAGTTATTTTCAAAGATTTATCAACGTCAAAATTCGATCGTTAAATTTCCCAAACTCACCCCCGGCAAAACGATCATTACAACCAAAATCACAACTAATCTCCGTTACCGCGACTCTCGAGCCTCGCCCGAGCCAATAGCAAACTGAAATCAGCGCAGGGTCCGCAGCCGATTACACGTGTATAACTTTGTAATGAAGCAGTCGCGCACAAGAACGGACGAGAGGGGGGTGGGGGGGGAGGCAGGAGGAGATCTCGATAGAGAGAATAGCGAGGGCCCCGGCGCTCGTTCCGATAATTGCCGGCTTCCGGCCGATTACTTCGATCCAGCTCGCTTGTCCGCTGCATTAATCTTGCAGGGAACGCGCGAGGAGAAAATCCGCGCTAATAAATCAAGCGGCACGACGCGCGCGCTTTTTGATGCTTCTGATGAATTTTACGCGCCCGGCGCCTGTGAAGAATCGCTCTCGGTGTAATGAAATTGATGGATTCATTTTTCAGGGCTAATGTTTGCCCGCCGACCGAGTTTTTTAGATTGAATTTTTCAATTTTGCCCAGGGGGTCGATTAATTAGAGGAGGTCGGGGATGTTTGCGAGGACTGAAGTTTCGTTTCGATTGAGATGAAGTTAACGGGTCGTGAGTTGGTGTTGTTTTAGGTGTCGTTCAATATATTGGATTAATGAATAACTTGTCGATGTTGAGTTATGTGTATTAAATTTTAAGTTTACAGTGAATTTTCGATGTATTTATTGTTATAATTTTATTAGGAGATAATAATAAAAATTGAATAAAATTAACCGGTTTCTAGAGTATTTAAAAACACTACTTAAGCTTAAATAAACTTGAAATAAATGAAGATCTTGCAGAATTAATTTGAGCTTCAAAAGGTTAATGTGTATTTAAAGCAAATTTATAATGTATGCTTACATAAAATTCTAATTTTATTACATTAATTAATATTCTGATGTAAAAGCAAGTAGCGTGAACCCAGAAAATTTTTGTACTCTAATTAAAAATTAATTTTCTTTGAATTTTTAATTTGAGCGTTGTGGTTTATTCGAATATAAAACTTGGCCTCGTTGTTATCGAGAATGTGGCAACGAATTTACGCATAAAATTGAAATGTGTACAGCCCATAAAAATGTAAAATAAATAAATAAAATTCACGAGTAATATATTAAATTAAATTATAAAAAATATTTGCACTTTATAAATAGATTTGAATAAAACATTAAATAGGTCCTTATCAAGATCTAATTAGGTTACCTAATTATTAATGTATTTTTGGCTCTTAACTATCTCCTAATTAAGTTCTAGTTAGGGCATAACAATATTTAAATTAAATAATTATAATGAATATACAAAAAAGTTATAATATTAAAGTTATAATAAAGTGTACTATATACAAAAACGATGTAACCATCAATTTAATTAAATTTAACTTTACAACAATTTTTAAATTTTATACAATTATCGCAATTGACTACAAAATAAATATTTGGATATTTCAGAAGAATAAAATGTATGCTAACGTAATATTACTGTCAACAATAAACTAACCATGCATTAATAAACTCTGATTGATTAACTTCCAGGTTGATTAAATTTATTGGAAAAGTATAGATTAATAACTTGAATATAGCATTTACATTATTTCAAATTTAAACAAGAGTTTGTTATATTCTGGCTTATAAGGATTAAAGCCTACATATGGATTTTATATTTAATCCTTTCGCCTGTAATAACGCATTTAGAATCCATATCGAAACCTTTCATTCATAAATTCGAAACTTGACGAATTTATGCAGCACAATTATATTCTACAGGTGCTTATGTTTATAGAATTTCCTAATTTCTTAATTTTGTTATAAAGATAATTAGAAATACAAAAATGTTGAATAATTAATCGAAAATTCATTGGGAAAATGTCGCAAAAGCGATACTATCTAATATATTTTCGCTAAACTTGCCTATAATTGCTAAAATTAGTATTACAAAAACTAATTAAAAAATAAATAAATTTGCAATAGGTAGTAGTGGAATAAATTATAACCTAATTTTAATTTAATGCCATACTTTAACGGAATAATAACTCAGTAGATAACTATATATATAAAAGTTTCTTTAAATAATTTTATTTTTGCAATATATTAAAACTGCATTGGTAGTCTATCTTTGAAGAATTTTACAATATAATGTCGATTCAACATTTTACTATATACTGTTTATCCAGCATTTTTCGGGTTCCATTTTCGAATACAATTTTATTGTCTATCTATGTATATATAAAAAGTGCAAAAATATTACTATTACCTCGATTTTATTTCTTCCAAATCAACATCACTCTCTCCATTATTAACATTAAAAAAAAATAAAAATAAAATCTCAAAATCAAATCGTCGAAATCTCCTTAATAAAAGAGCCCTCGATGGCTCGATCTCTCCATCGCAAAAAGCGTCTGTCGGACCATCGTCCGGAAAAAGACGGCTCGCGGCGCCTATATATACTTCCGCGGCCCTCCTCGCGCTTTGAAACTCCGAGCGCCATCCTCGGCGTTATCGCGATCATTAATCGACGCGCTCGCTAAACTTTCCCCAAGAAAAAAGAGATCCGCCGATGCCCCCCTCCCACTGAAGTATCCTCGGGCACTTGGCAGGACCGTTCGAGGGTGCACTCGTGTAAAGAATAGGGGGCCCGGTCTCAAGTGTAACGGGCTCGCTCTAGCTCTCCTTTTTGCAGGGCCGATAAAGTTTGATGCAGGCTTTTGGAGGCGTGCGTGAGCAAAGGGCTGAATTGTCGCTTGTGGCGATGCGTGCGATCGGGATGTTAAGGTGGCAGTCTAGGAGAACTGCCTGAGATCGGTGGAGACTGGTGAGTGGGCTCGTTTAGTTTCGAAGGGTGAAGAGGAGGTGGATTTAGAAGTCGTTTGGTGAGTGTATGGTTAGCGTGAGAGGTGTGGTTTAATTCATTTGTATGAAGTTGTGGAAAGTTTTAAAGAATACGGTCTACTACTTACTATGCCACACATTCTCTGAATTTTGCTTGAGATCTCTGGTTTATGTAGAATAATTTCGTGTCATTTTTAAAGTAACGTTACTGACGGTATTTCGCCGCAATTTTGACCTCCGCCTATTGAACGGTATTCGAGCTTTACTACTTCGATCGAAGGAAAAAAAGCGTACGATGAAAGAGCAAATATCGAGAAAATTGTGAAATGTAAGACGAGCGAGAGAGAAAAAGAGAAAGGTGGCAATGGAAGAAGAATAAATTGTAGTAGGGCGGAGCGTGGTAGCTACGTTGACCGTGATATTACCCCACGGTATATATTCACGCTCCCTTCGGCCATAATACAATTCGGCAAGAATTTCTGGCACGAGGAAGTCTCGCTTGAAGGTTTTTGACTTTGCTTATTTTAGTTTAAATTATTTTTTTTTATCTTCGAAAGTTTTAACTGACACGTAAGTGACCAAATTTTTTATATTGATTGACATAATAATTTTAATGATAAGTATTACTATGTGCATACAGTTAAAATCTGTTAAGGTTGTAATAGAAAAAAATCCAGTATAATTAAAATAAGCTAGTAGTAAATATGGTAGTTTCTACTATAATCTAGGTACATTTTATTCTTCTATAATAAAAAGCTCGTTAGAAGGTGCTTATGTACACTCGCTATCCATCGAAGTAAGGAAATGTTTTGAGTTTGAAAGAATACAAAATTAGCTTCTAATTGCTAAGTATACTTGCTAGCATGGATCCGAATATAACAGAAATTTTCCACCAATTAAAAACTTATTTAAATTTTTATAAAATCAAAATGTTTCGGAATATAGAAGGATGGCGAGTGAACATAACATCAATATCATTAATACCAAACGAATGACTCCATAAATAAACATGTAAATATTAGGTATTCATAAATAAACAATTATTTGAGCGGTATTGATGGGAATTTGCTTGTAAAATGAATAACAGACATTTATCAAACAACGCTTAATTTTCTGATCGTGCAAATATATTAAAAGATATATTTTATCGATTATAATATTTTGATTTCAATTCTTGTACCACTATAATTTTAGTTATTTTTCAAAGAATACAAAATTATCAAACAAAATTTTATTACTAACGATTCATACAACAAAGTGCTCTCAATAATCAAGAATATCCAAAATGAGTTTATAATTACAAAGTACACTATTATAAATTGTAATATATTTATAAATTACACAATTAAATCATAATATATTCCCTAACAAATGAAAAGTATAACATTTATTAACCATAATTATCTTAAAACAAAATAAAAATCAATAATGTTACATATCTCCTTCTCTTGACTTCTCTTCATGATCACTGAAAATCCACTATAACATCCTCGTTCAAAACTCATCGCATCAGGCTCAAGCTGGCGTCGATATTCCACACCGTACCCAAAACAGCTCGAACGATTACAGCATTGCACATACGCGCTGATTTTGGCGCTGATTACAGCGCTGTAAACGAGCTCGCGCTGGATTTTACGCGCTCGCGGTGAAATAAACTAGTAATTAATGCGCCGCGGCCAAAGAGAGGTAATTAATTCTGACCACGCCGAAAAAGACGATTTGCACCGCACGCCGACCGCAGAGCCGTTTGTTAATTTAATTAGCACGGAAGCGAGCTGGCCGCGTGTACATGGTAAATTTAACGATCTGCGGCAGATTCGTTTGATTATTTTTATCTCGGTAGAGTGGGATGGAATTGGGAAAAAACACGCTTATCTGGTGTTTAGTATGGGCTATTTACTTGAGATTTTATCTTTTATTTTAATTAGAGTATTTATAGCTACTTTGATTCCCTGGTAGAAATGATTCTATTTATAGTAGCTATTTAATGATCAGTTAATGGTTTGTATGGTAGAAACCGGGCAAAAAATAGCCAATTAATAGTTTTGAATAGTTAAATTTCTACCAGGGTTCAATTCGGTGTAGATGGAATTATTATTTTATTATATTTAAAATTTTACTGGAAAACTTTTAATAAGTTTTTAATATTTTTAATAAAATCAAGAAAATAGTCTTACACGAATAATTTTTTAGTAAAATAATTATTGTGCAAAAGTTCATCACAGTGTTACTGTCATGCTGTAAATAACTAATCGTTTCAGATCCAATTTATATAGATATATCTCTTATAAAAATTATCTAATTATCTTTTTATCTTTGATATGAAATGATATTTTTAGAAAAAGAAACAAATTATGACAATCGGAAAAATTTAAATTTGAAAGAATTAATAAAATTTAATTAAATCATAATATGTAGTGAACTTATAAACCATTTCTTAATTTGGCCATACTGAAAGTGCAGTTGATGATAGTGATAATAAGGATATTTTGTAAAACTTTTCGTGTTCACGCGAAACGGCAGTATCATGTGCGTGCGGGTTTTCATTTAACATAAAAGTATTTTGCACCTTTATCATTTGGTTGATGATATATCGTTAAAATAATTTATGACGGTTGAACAAATTTTACAACTGCACACATTTACGAACTTTTTCAAAAAGTAATTGAATCAACTATTAAATTGAATTTTTTGTGAAATATACTTAATGATCTTTGTTTAGTTAAGAAAACATGGAAATCTTGAAGGACAGCATTTTTCAAATTAATCAAGTTTTAGAACCAATAGAACTATCTTTTATTTTTTTGATAAAATAATTACAGAATCAAAAAATATTATTATTTTTTTATTTCCTAAGCATTTCTATCGTTCCTTTGCCGAACACTTCGTTTTATTGACTTGTATTTCAGAATACGCAAAATGAAATCCTAAAATAACCTCCATAACTTTAAGCATTAAATACGTTCAAATGCTAAAGACTAAAGAATTTTCGTACAGCTTTAAACTGATGTAAATTTAATCGAACCAAAAGTCTTATATTTCGCAAATTTCTATATTTTTTGTAACAAGACAAACTCGAAGTTTGGTATTATAAGGCAATATGAAACCTCCATTGTTACTGACAATTATAGGTACTAGTTCTTTTTAAATTTTTTAAAATTATTATTGAAAATATAATGTATCAAAGGGGTAGTTTGACAAAAAGGTTTGAAATTGACGATTACAAGGAAGATTTTATGTTTCTGTAAGAAGTTATGCACTATTTATATACTACTATACAGTACTAAAGGTAGAATCAAGAATTTTAACTTCTATTACTCTCTAAAAGTTAAGGAGTAAATCCATGCCCGAATTTACTCCTTAGCGAAATTTATTCCTTATGAGGAGTATATTTTAAAATTTACTACTAATAAGAAGTAAATTTTGTGAAATCAAAAACTTTACTCCTTATAAGGAGTAAATATTGGAGAATAAAAAAATTTACTCCTTATAAGGAGTAAATTTTATAAAATTAAGAAATTGACTCCTTATAGAGAGTAAAAACAATTGAAATTTTACTCCTTATGAGAAGTAAATTTCTTAATTTTATAAAATTTACTCCATGTAAGGAGTAAATTTTTTCATTTTCCAATATTTACTTCTCATAAGGAGTAAATTTTTTGATTTCATAAAATTTACT
>UELX01006228.1:0-11404 GCA_900480035.1 Eupelmus urozonus | reverse complement strand
AATCTTCGCCTATGCAGTGTTAATATCGTACAAATTTCAATATAAAATCAGTACGGAATTCACATAAACTTTTTTAATAGGGTATATATATGCTATAGCAATTGAAAATTTTCACTAATTTAAAGTCTCTTTGAGAAAGCAATACTGTCAGCACCATCTCCCGGACAATCTGTCTGACTTGTATAAACTGTCATGGCGCCGGGGAGTTGTAAACGGTCGGATTACCTCCCTCTGTATTTCCAGGTTTACGTCTTAATTATTAACTATACACCAATGTTTACAAGTTTATATGCTATCTTACAAAAGCAGCAACGGCGCTCAGCTCATTATTTTAGTCGTAAGTACGCAATCATTTTGTTATAGTCGAAATTTGCCACTCGTAGAAGTAACTTGACACCTGACGACAGCGCCATCGCGTCAGGTGGCAAATTTTGACAACTTTCCCTACGACATCCCGTTAAGGACCTACTCTTGATATCCGGCCAGTAATATCAAGCCCTGTAATTTCGCCGACTAGCGCGAAATTCACTCTCCGTTTTAAATTATTATTATTCCTTTGTCTTTCACACTTTTAGAAATTTCATATCTTATAATTATTATTGATATAAAGTATACATATAAATCTCAGCTTAATCTCCTGTTCCACGGGTTAACCGAGAAAAACTCTCGAATTAACCTCAAGCTAGTCTCAGGTAATCCTTGGAACGTTATATTATAAAGTTTACAAGCCGCGGAGTAATCTCAGTTGAAACTTGGTCGAGCCTCGGCCAAGCCCCGGTCTAGCATCGATTTAGTTTCGGTCCATTTCTGGATCACGTCGCCTCGAGCCTGCTAATTAAATTTGAGTGGAAGGATATATGAAGTTCTAATGACAATTCATTTACTAACTTTATTTTTTACAAATAAAAAGTGTTTATTTTTCAGATAAAAGTACAATAAATAATTGTATAATAATTTAAAAAATAGAAATATTTATACAAGATGTATATCACTTTTTACAAAAAGATTTAGTGTTCATGTTTGTATTTGCGATACGCAAGTTTTTGAGCAAATTCAAGATTCGAATTGTCATGTAATCTTATGTTGTTTTTCTGAATGTATTTTACTCCACTTTTTTGACGAATTAGTAAGTCTAGTAACAATAAATTACTAGTATTATATAACAAAGAATCATTTACAACATTATTTACGGTGCTGTAGACCTCATCATTTTGTAAGCTATTTGATATTTCCGGTACTTCCAATAATTCGCTATTTTGTATGATAAAAGGCTCCGTGATTTTATAAGCTTTAGTCGTTAAACTCATTTTATTAATTTGACTTTGAATATCGTCATCCTTTAAAGAACGAGCCACACGGTGACGATTACTTGCTGTACAAATTTCAGAAATTGCGAAATCATCCAATGTATCATCATCTTCTTGCGATATTTTATCATCATCTGATCTGAAAAATTCATTATCTAACCTAGAAGTGATTTCAGAAGTGCTATCGATAAGAGTATAATATTTATCTAAATTTTGTTGACATGCACCAGATCCTTCTACTATATATTTACCACGTCCAACTAACTGTAGATCAAACGGTTCACTTTTATATGGGGCCAACATGTTAAAGCTACCAGAAATATTTGTAAGCTGTATTTTCCATGTTGCATATGGGCTAACTACAGGACAATTATCACGTATTTTATCATAAACTAAGAAAGTTTGAAAGTGTTCTCCTTTTTTAGTTTTTTTTATATAATAACTAAGAGTATAACTTTTATTTAAAATTAAATAGATTTTCTTACCACATTTATAATAGTTATTACCTAAGTGTGTCATTTTCAATTTGAAATAATCTAACTGTTCGCGAAATTTACGCTGTTTTATTTTATTTGCTAATTCAAAACGAATTCCTATATCATTAAATTTAATTACATCTCTATTTAAACCTTGTCTAATATCAGCTGTAACTGTAATTTCTTTTCCTTCTAAAAGTTTTGAAATAATATGTCCACTTGTACTATGCTTCCAATTAAACAAAATTGAGTCACGGTTGTCTCTACGATTAAACTGTGCTTTATCCGCAATAAAGTCATCATATTTCTGTTGCTTTGCGCTACTGTATTTCAATTTATCCTGCAAGTCATTGATTAGTGTTTTCGCATATGATCTCAAACTGTCAGTATCATTCAAGTTCGTGATACTTTTAAATCGTATTCTGATAGATAAAAGTCTCCAAACGGAAATATAAATTGTTTAATTGCATTAATAGCTATGTCATATTTTTCGAATACAAGATTTGACTGAATAACAAGTTTTAATTTAGTAACAGCATCATTTTCTACAATACCATTTCTTGAAATATTTGTAATATAAGAAGTTAACTCTACTTTATCTCGATAGTAGTCCATACGATCGTATAAGTTAATCATAAAATTTAAACTATTCTCCAATTTTTCCAAGTAATGCATTAAGTTGTTGTGACTTTTAAATCCCGTTGTCATTTCTTGAATTTGAAATTTGATACTTGTTAACGTCTTCTGTATCTGCCACTTAGTAATATCTAAAGCTACCCGAGATTTACTTTTTAGCTCGTTATTTTGTATCGTTTTCAGTAAATTTTCGAATTTTGTCCACATAGGGATTAAATTATTATAAATCTCGTACTTACGTTGAACGATTAGTTTGATTTCCTCATTTGCTTCTCTGATAGAAGTACCAACTTTATTTATTTGAACTTCATCATTCGAGATTTTAGTATAAAATTCAAGTGATACATCAGCTAAGCTCACAAGATTTTGAGCATAATTTACAAAATTCACTTTTTTCTCAATATTAGGTTCACGTCTACTTTTTTTATCTTCCAATATTTCTTTTTCTTTTTGTAGTGAATCACTCAATTCTTTTCGCAAATTTCTTACGGTTTCTGAACTTGCAGTTGTTTCAGCTGATTTTCAGTGATTTTTGTTTTCTCTCTTATTCTTTCTATACTACCTGTTTGACTATTCTCTTTCGGGAGCTCATTCAGTTTGCTTTTTATATTATTTATTTGTTTAGTTAAAAGCGTTTGCCCTCTATATTCTTCTTTTATTTTTGTTAATGAATTTGTTAACTTAGCCGGTAATGGTGTTATGCTGTTTAAAACATCAGAATTATCTGGAATAAAAGCTTCTGCAAGCATAGCTCCTCCTCCTATCAATGTTCCAGCAGTTGCTCCTACAGGACCTAAGAAACTTAGAAACACTCCTGTAACCTTTAAACTATTCAAAACTATTCTCATTATTAAGGAATTTTTCAAATTTTCCTTTTCTTTCATTAATTTTTCTATTTTCTTTTCGCCTTCTTTTTCTAACTCAAGTATTTCCTTAATTAATAGTTCTATTTCATCTTCTACATCATTAATAATTCTTTCTATTTCGGGTGTAATTTGGGATTTAATATAATTTTCAGCTTCCCTTGTTCTTGCATTTAATACATCTTGATACTTTTGTTGATAACTATTAATTGACACTGCTTGTTGTAAATTTTCTAATTTATCCATATCTTTAATAGTTCCCTCTAAAAAAAGATTTAAATTTACGACTAAACTATCCTCAAAGTTATTCTGAATTCTACAAATTCTATTTAAAGCTGCTGCACGTAAGTAGTCAAGTATTTTTTTATCTTCAACTTTAGATTCGTTACCAAGATATTTACTTATATTGTTTTTATCATAATCATTGATTCTGTTTTTTTTTTTTTTTTTTTCATTTATTAAGCTTTTGGGTCCATGAAGGACATATAGCTTCACGTTTATTTTACAAACATTTTACAAAGAGTAGTTTTAACGCTAGATACGTATGTTACATTTATGTAAGAATTTTAATAGTAATTGACACGCAGATATATTGGGTTTGTACATAAGTCTTTCGGCAGAGTATGGGGGATGAATATTAAGTTTTCTTAGATTTTTTGTAAGCTCGATACGGTGTTCTTGATACAAATTACATTGCCATAAAACATGGTTAAGATTCTCCATCGCAGTGCCACAACTACAGCTGGGATGTGTTCTTGATACAAATTACATTGCCATAAAACATGGTTAAGATTCTCCATCGCAGTGCCACAACTACAGCTGGGATCGCTCAGTACATGTATTCGATGGAGGGATTCAGCCAGGTTATAGTGATTGGCTCGATATCTATTTATCATTGTAATAAGTTCTCTAGGTAACTTGCGGTGAGCGTACCAAGGCTTCTTTTGCTCTTTGTAATAATTAACGAAATAGTGAACTCCCTTCACCAAACCCTGCTGTTGTATGTGGCATCTTGATGTCTCGCACATGCGTTTTTTAAAGCTTTCGTGAAGGTCGGTGAAAGGGAGCCCTGAGCTTTCTAGCGCATTACTGTTTGTAGCTAATTTGGCCAATTTATCCGCCTTTTCATTGCCTCCGATTCCCAAGTGCGAGGGAATCCAATAAAAGTTTATACTATAGGTCTGATTTTGTTTTAAGTATAAAAAGTATTTTTTTTTAATTTCATATATTAAATAATTTTTTTTAACATTAAAATCAAGGGATTCAATCGCTTGTAAAGCACTTAGAGAATCTGAGAAAATGTCTGCTTTGGGAATGTTATTTCGCATTATAATATCTAACGCTTCATTGATTGCCGAACACTCGGCTGTAAAGACAGACGCTCGGGAATCTAGGCTTTTGACAGCGCTTATACTTAGCGAAGGACAGACACAGGCGTAGCCTACCGATATTCCACAATTTGTTTTGCTGCCGTCAGTATAAAAGGCTATACTATCGTTGTTGTTTACAAAATCATTGAATATAATTGAGGGATTGGTGGAGCGTTGAAAAGTTCTGCCAAGATCGGTGTTAATTATAATTTTATTAAAACATGCCTCATAACTGTAGCAAAAGCTATTATAGTTACTATTTTTTTTAATTAAAGGAGTCAATTCAGATAAGTCGCATATACTCTGATTGACTAATCTAATAGTTTTTGGTTGCTTTTTTTTTAGATATATTCAAGTAAGCTTTTGTGGTTTTATAGGTCTCTGAGGAAGTGTTTAAAAGTATTTTAGATAGAAACTTGTCCGCCAAAAGCTTTATTCTATTTTTAATCAGCGGAATTTTGGATTCGGCATGTAATATATTTATAGGAGTGCTGGATCTATAACCCAGTGCAGCTCTAATCCCTGCGTTCTGAATTTTTTGTAGTTCTTCTTGATCTCTGTAATTTTTGGGAAAGTATATGAAACTGCCGTATTCAATTACCGATCTGACAAAACTCTTGTTCAAAGTTATTAAAGTTTCGGAATCGGAGCCCCACCAAGTACCGCAGAGGAACTTTACTATGTTCAAGGCTTTGTTACATCTTTTCTTTATATATTCCGTTTGTTGCCTGAACGATAATTTGTCATCAAATATTAGTCCTAAGAATTTGACTGTGGCGGTGGATGAGATTTCGATTCCCTGAATTCTGAGATTCAGTTGACCTGGAGGAATGTTTTTTGCATTAAAATGAATAAGTTGTGTTTTCTTTGGTTCTAGTTCGAGTCCTAAGTTTCTCAGATTTTCTGAAACTGTTTTTATTGCGTTTTCTAGGATTCTTTTGGCTCTCTTTTCAGATTTGAATTTGATATACAAAGCTATATCATCAGCGAACTGGCATACTTGTACGGATTTAGGCAAATTATCGGTAATTTCCGAAACGTAAATGATATACAGTATTGGACTGAGTACTCCCCCCTGAGGAACCCCATTAAAGGTCAACCTGCTTTCATCGCCTAGAAAATTTGAGTGGACTGACCTTCTTCTAGTTAAGAAGCTGACAAATTTAATTATACTGTTAGAGCAGCCAATTTTAGCCAGCTTATGTAACAAGATATCAATATTTACGCTATCGAAGGCGCCTTTAACGTCTAGGAGTGCTGCGAGTACTTCTTTTTTTTTCTAAAAAGGCCCCGTCGACCTGTAGTGTAAGGTTGAGCAAATTATCCTCACAAGAACGACCTTGTCTGAACCCATGCTGAACCGACGGGAGAACATTGTTTATCTCAGTCCACCACTGCAATCGGTTTTTGATAAGTGTTTCATATAGCTTTCCAGTACACGATGTTAATGCAATGGGGCGTAGACCGACGCCATCGGATTTGCTTATAAAGTGAAGATGAGAGTCAGTCCAGCTTGGAGGATAGGTGTGTTGACTGTGGATTTCGTTAAAGATATCTAAAAGTAAAAGTTTGTATTGTACGGTTAGTTTGCTTAAAATCAGGTAATCAATACCATCCGGACCGGGAGAGGAATGGATGTTTTTTGCATTTAAGGCAGCATTAAATTCTGAGAAATCAAAACTTCGATCGAAAAACGTGTTTGGTTCTGTCATAGGGATATCCGATGGGTCTGTCTCAGCCCAGGGGGGACATACTTTGTTTAAAACTTGCTCCATTTGTTCCTTAGTATGTAAGTTGTGAGTACGATTCTCACCATAGGTTTTTACCCAGTTATTTTTCAAGATTTTACACTTGCGCCATACGTAGGTTTGATTTGTATAAAAAGAGATAGTTTGAGCGAATTGGCGAAAATACTCAGCCTTTTTAGCTCTGAAAGTTTTTTTAGCAATGGCGGCATTTCTTTTATACTCTATTAAATTCTCTAAATTCATTGTGTATAGCCATTTTTTATAAGCCACTTGTCTGAGTCTTTTTGCCCTTTCGCATTCTGAGTCCCACCAGGGAGTAGGATTGCGGAATTTTTTCATGTTTACATTTTTATATTTCTTAACCAGCGTGGCTGAGTTAATTGCCTTAGTAACGATTTCAACAAAAAGGGAATATTTATCAACTGGATTAAGTTCTTCATAACCAGGCAAATAGAATTCTTTAATAGATTTGTTGAGATTTTCTGTATATTTTTGCCAATCAGTTCGTACCGTGTGAAGTTTAAAAGATTTTTTGTTGAAATATTCCTTTTCCGTTGAGTAATCTATAAAGAGAGGGAAGTGATCGGATCCCCAAGTATCGTCCGCGCAAGAAACATTGACTTTATCTGATACAGTTAAGGTAGACAAAACTAGGTCTAGATTGGATCTGTAGTTACGCCTCATGTCAATATAAGTTTGCGTATCCGGGTTATGCAGGAAAAGATTATAATTATCAATAACAGATTCCAATCTTTCACCATTTCTGTCTGTGAAATTAGAATTCCAGATTTTATTATGAGAGTTGAAATCACCAACAAGTATGGAATTCGGGTTTTTAATATTATCAGCGATGACATTCCATTGGGCCTGAGTTAAGTCATGCTCCGGGAATCTATAACAGGCGATAACATCGAGGGTCGGTTGAACGCTACTGATTCGTATGCCGCAGAGCTCCACGGAAGGGTGCGGCGTGTTCAAGCTGTTTAGATTTACATAGGAAAGACTTTTTCTAATAAAGAAAACAATGCCTCCTCCTCTGCCTGTAGTTCGATCTTTTCTAAGAGTGTAAAATCCTGGAAGATGAATGATATTCTTGTTGGTTAAGAAGGATTCAACACAAACTATTATGTCGAATTTACACTGATTTCTTTGAATGTCGTACTGCCTTTGACGGACACTTCTTGCATTCCAAAACATAATTTTTATATTTTCACTATTGGTATCCATTTTTTTTTTTTTGTTTATGAAAGTTTTTATACTTTTGGCTTAGACTTCACTTAAATCATGGGGCTCAAAATTTGATAGTTTTTTTAATAATTCTGCTGATTCTAGCTTTTAAGTTGGAGCTAGTTATATGTTCCTTAGTGTCGGAGAGCATGGGTACGAGCTTCGATATTTCTTTAGTGTAACTGAGTGCTACTTGGTGAGTATTAATAGCGCCGTGAGATTCTTTTAGAAATTTAGTTAGTTTGTTTACACTTATTGGGTAGCTTTCAGAATTTTTATCTAAATAGTCGATTGCTGGTTCTATTTGTTGACGAATGTCATTTTCTGTTAAATCAAGCTTTAGATCTGTTTTTTTGGTACGTTTTTTTTGGGGCTTCATAGTTCCAGAAGGTGCACAAAGTTGATCGCCTCCCTCACCCACCTGGCTTGGTGGAACGGGAGAAGTAGGAGTAGTCGGCGGCCCTCTTTTCAAGATATTT
The DNA here is from genome assembly GCA_900480035.1 of Eupelmus urozonus. Lineage (NCBI taxonomy): Eukaryota > Metazoa > Arthropoda > Insecta > Hymenoptera > Eupelmidae > Eupelmus > Eupelmus urozonus. The sequence continues at coordinate 3,298 of UELX01006228.1, read as the reverse complement.
GCTAAATCCTGTGGTATTTTGTCGATATCCATATTTTCAAAAGTAGCCTCTGTTGAGCTGTTGTTTTTATTGAATTGTTCTTGGTAATCTAAGCCCAATGTGTTTGGTTTCGGCTCTTCATGGTTCACTTGTGAAGAAGTAAACACAGTCGTTTGGGTTTCATTTACTTTACAGAATTTAGCTATATGTCCTTCTTCATTACATATATAACAAGTAAGCTTGTCTGTAGCAAAGTAAATAGAGTAGACTGTGTCGTCGTGCTCAATTTCCATTCTTGGTGGAATTTTCTGGATATCTGCTGGCTGAATGTACACTTGTCTTCTAAAACAAAATACATGCTCATATGTCGGTAGTTTTGCCCCTGATTTTACGAATGTAATAGCTGATGTTGGCGTGATGCCTATTTTATTAAGATTATCGATGATTTTTTCGTTGGTTATTGTAGGGCAGACATTAGAAATTATAAAGCGTTTATTCTGTGAGATTAGTGGTCTTATCGTTAATCTATGTCCTTCGACTTCGACTATTTTACCATTTAGCTGTTCTACTAAACTTTTGTCACTTAAGTACATGCACACTCGATTCAGAGAGATGCGCGACACGAAGCGAACGTTTTTAGGTTGCACAAGAGTTCCAATAGCGATGGTGTAGGAATGAATAGATAATCCGTCAATGGAATCTAAAACGATGGCGTCTTCTTTAGTTGGATATTGGAATTGTTGCATCATTTGAGCGTAAGTGGGTTTTTTCTGAGTGTTGGCGGTCACGGAGAGAGTTTCGGAAACGTTGGCTTGGGCTTTGGCCATTTCAATGGAGTAAATGGCCAACCCTCTGAGGTTTTAATCACAAATAACTTAAACAACACGCGCAGTTGTTTGTGCGAAGCGTTGAGTACAACTTTTCTCAGCACTTTGGAATTAATTTACATAAGTACTACCGAAATTGATTACGAGCTCCGGAGCTACGCAGAAACCCGTCCGCGCTCGAGCGACGATCGAGCGCGACTCGCCATTGATTCTATGTAATAATGATTGATAAATTGGTAGAAAGGAAAACTCCTTGCGTAATTTGTAAAACTGTCTTTCAACTAGTTCAAAGTCCTTTACAAATCCTAATGTATCATATAAATTATTTATTTGCGATTTATTTTCTAATTGATTGTAAAATGCTGTTAATGACAATTGTTTTACACTACTGTTAAAATTTTCTCTTAAGTAAGATTTATACTCATTTATCGAATAAGAAGGGTTACGAATTGTTATGATCTCAGGATCCTGTAAGTCTTCATCATTAGATCCATTTTTTCCATTAATTCCATCTGAATTTGAGGTAGGTTTATAAACTTCATCTGTTCCCCATTTTATCTCGTAAATAACTTCACAATGTGCATGCACGATCTTTCCAGAAAGACCTGCTTCTTTCGCAGATCCTCCAATACCCATATCTCCACTTTGACCGGTATTATTATGCACTTTTATTCCTGAAACTTTATCTAATTCAAAAATAATAACTTTTCCTGCGTTGCCTCCTTTACCAGGGCTCCCACCACGTCCTCCACTACCTCTAACTAGGTTTTCTTGCGGCGGTGCTCTATCAAAAAGTATAAAGTGATATCGATAGATGTCATACCTACTAAGTCCAGTCTCACTCGTAGGATCTGGTATCTTTGAGACATAACTGTATTTGCAATCATAATGATACGTCTTCGTATATTCTGCACACGTCATTTTAGCATTACAAGTATTAGTACTGTACGGTACTATGGGTCCTGTGGAATTCTCTCCTGCGTGACCGTCGCAACCGTTCTGTCCAGGCCCACCTTTACCCCCACTAGCATTAATTTCTAAATTTTTACCGTTAATAAAATTGTCTCCAATCCCCAAAAAATGTCCAGCTGATCCCCCTGGTTTTCCGGCTTTTCCATTGTATCCATCCTGACCTGGTTTCAAACCATTATGTGCTTTTACTTGGTCATAAACATCTCCAGATTTTCCACCTAACACTATTTTAGGAGAACCTATTATTTCCCATGTTGGTGATATAATAATATGTTTTACTTTTTCGCCTGTTTTATTTAAACTAGTATCAATAAAAATCTTATCTATCGCGTGTATTTCTATAAGCTCTACTTGAAAAGGACACGATTTATGAGTAACATCACTAAGTTTGATATATTTCCCTTGTGTCCTCAACCCACTTGTTTCTTTATTGCATGAAGTAATAGAATTGTCTGTTAATGTAAAAATTAGTAATTTATTTAATGAATTTAATTTTGGTTCATCAAGCTTAACATATTCTATGTTTTTATATTCCTCATCAAAATTTTGTTGCATACTTATTATTTTTGTTGTTAATTCTCTTAAAATTCTTTTTATTTTTTCTTCTTTATGTTCCTTAGCTTTAATATTGTTTCTTAAATTTTCGTTAACGCCTTCGAAATGTTTAATATTTTTCTGTATTTCATATTTTGATAAAATGTTGTATAAGTTATTTAAAAAATTGTACCATTTAACAGAATTATTTAAATATGTAACGACATCTAATAGTTCTTCATCCAATTTCATAACGTTAATAGTTTCTTGGCCAGTTTTATCTTTAAGAAATTTCAAATACTAAATATTTTTTTGAATACTTAGTGAATTTTCAGTTGATAATTTTACATTTATAAGATTTAATTTTTCATTTATTGTAAAAATTATTTTATAATTTTCATTTAATTTCTTCAGGTCTCTTTTTACATCTTGTAGTGTACTATTACAGAATTTCAAGTCAGAATGCAAACTATGAATGTCATCTAATTGTTTTTCCCGTAAATAAAATTGATTTTTTATTTCATTTCCGATATTTGATATACTAAAAACTAAATCCTTATTTTTATTTTCCACAATATTGTGTATTTCAATTTCTGATTTTGAAGATATATCATAATCAAAATTTTCTTGAATGGACTTATTAGGTAATGTTCTATCACGTGCAATATTTTCCTTCATTTTACGAAGTAAATGCTGTTAACTTATGGTCCAACTGTATAAGGTGATTTACTTAAATTTTTAAAGTGAATATCAAATTCATAATCATTAAAGTGTATCTCTGAAAATTGTTGAATATGCTGTAAAATAATATAATATAGTCATTAGTATAAAAGCGATACTTTGTACCTATGAAATTATAATTATTTCAATCCAATATTGAATAAAATCGTGTAATTATAGTCAACATACTAAATAATTTCATACTGAGTTAACAAAAATAAATCTATCTACTCATAATTCTAGATTAACTGCAGTTCAAACAAATA
>UELX01006227.1:0-11404 GCA_900480035.1 Eupelmus urozonus | reverse complement strand
TCGGGAAAAATATGCTACTTTCGCCCCGTATTTCAGGGGCAAAAGTTGGTCTTTTGGGTGGGGTGTGGAATAAAAGCGTTTATAATGGCTCTTCTAAAATCTCAAAGCAAATTTATCTCGATTCTCGAGCTGATAGATATTTGCGCCCTTTGTCTGCTAACGTCGACTAGATTAAATTCAATTTATTTGCACCTAAAATAATAAATGCATTTGTTATAAAACACAAATATATATATTTTCATAAGCAATAGTTGTAGCAGTTTCAAAATTAATCAATATTTTAGATTTACAGCTATCAAGAATGGAGCATATGTGTGTAGTGATGTTTTTTGTGAATCCAATGATCTTCGTGATATAACATTGTGTGTAGGTTCATCAACATGTATAAGTTGTAATTACACATTTTTAAACTAATAAGATATTAAGCGTTTTGTTAACTTACCCCTGTAGTCAACTAGCTCCGGTCTCCCCTATTAGAAATGAGTTTATTACATAAATAATAATAATGTATTGAAATAAAAATAAAATTAAAAAATTATAACTGCCTACCATGATAGTAACACCTTAAATCCACGTGGAAATAATTTGCCAGAATCGACAGTTACACGACGACTGCAAAGTGCAAACAGACTAACCTTGCCAAAGCTGGCATGCTTATAATTTTTTTGTAGTTTTAAAATTTATATAGTGATTGTATAAATTATTATTATTTATTATTATCTTATTATTTTTTATAGTGATGAAATTTGCGGGAAATTGAAAGCGCAATGGTCAAATTAGAAATATATTTCCGATGAAAGTTCTAATAGCTAATCGGGTATTTAAAAATTTGTTTAAAAATATCAGATTGACTTAATTAAATTTTAATAATATCTCGTCAACTTTAAGTTAATACATAACAAAACAAATAAAAAATTACACGTTTCGTCAACCTGATATTTTATAAATATTTCGAAATAACCGTGCAATACTTTTAGAACTTTCGGCGGAAAAGTAGTTTTAGATTTGAGATGTAGGAAACGTTCACGACCCAGCGTTTAACGAATTGCGAACATTTACAAAAGAATAACAAATAATAATTCATATAACAATTATAAAAGAAGTCATTGTTTTCTTGTCGCGTATGGTAATTTCAAATTCAATCTGTCAAGATTGTATTCAAATTATATGTAATGATTTTTGTATACAAGCCCTGAATTCAATCCTGTCAACATATTCGCACGTGCGCGGTGCTTGCAAAATATATTATAGGATGATATAAAAATAAGGAATAATAATTATAGGTTTAATCAGGAGTACCAAGAAAGTAAAGGATTCAATATTTTATAGGATTATTAACGTATTAACAGTATCGACTATCTTCATTACGCAGGTGCTAAGAGAAAGAAAACATTTATTTTGATACTTGCAATTCATTATATTTCTGTATGCTCAATTCATCATCGCGTACAAGCTATATTTGTGTGGATTAAATTTTACAGTTTTCGTATTTTAGGTAATTTATGAATGAATATATGAATAATATACACTCCGAAAGACATTTTTCAAAAAAAGGATTTTGGGAATTTGTGCAAAATTTAGATAATCTAAGTAAACATTTTATTATGATGTCTCGATGAAAAATGTCCGTATAACACAACTCATTTTATTTAATTTCCATTACGATTCATTCATTGATGTCTAAGATATAAGCTTTTGCAAACATATGGTTAAAAACAGTTTCTGTCTAAAAGATAATGAAATATAATTAAATGATAATTTATAACGATGTATTCAAGTAGAATGCATATTTGTAATTTAATCATCATTGTTAACAAAACTACGTTGACATTTCAAAAGTATCTTTTTTATCAATATTAAGACTATTAATTTGTCACCTCGAATTAAATTTCGATGGTATCATACGCCTAATGTTATATATATTGTTCTCCTAATTTATACAATGATTTATATACATCACTGTCTAAGTTGCTGAAATAATATTAATAAAATTATTAAATGCTTGTTTTTATTTGTTTGTAATGATATTTATTAAAAACAAGAATAAAGTTAAAGATTGACGTTATTTTTTCAATTAGTAGCTATTTATATAATTTTGCATTGAAATCAATTCATTTTTAAATAATATTTTGTGTCTGCGTGCCTGAATGTGTTGTTTTATCTCAGAAACTATAACTACAATTATTTTAAATAAAAAAAATTTTTCTCCCTTTATTTTTAAAATTTAGAAAAATATCCATTCTTACTTATATGATGCATTAAGGCGTTATTTCATGGCAATATTTTACTTTTTTTGAATGATAGAGTCAATATATTTAAATAAGACCAATAGCATTTGATAGTGTATAAAAATATCTGCGTTTTCTAAAAAGAATTTTAAATTTTATTTGGGTTAATTAAATTTATTACTCGAGAAATAAATAGTCGATTTCTTTGAAAAAAATATCGTAATCTAGGATATAAATATTTATAGTATATGTAAATTTCAATTAGTTATGTTAAAAATTATTTGAGTAAAAAATAAAAAAGTTAAAAAACTTGGGTTACCTATATTAGAGATTATAATTTTTTTTAATATTTTTGAAACCACTCTACTAGAAATTATTCTATTTAATGGTTCGTTAATCTCTAGTAAAAATGGATTCCATGCTATTTTTCAGACTCTGTCCATTTTAAATGCGAAAAATTTCTACCAGGGAATTACATTTTAATTTGGTATTTTTATATAATACATATTTTGGTATTTTATAATAAATATTTAATATTAAAAAGTAATTATCATAATATGTTAATTAGTTACGATTTCGAAAAAATTTGGCAAAGTAGAGCAGGGAGTCTTAAAATTAAGTATAACACGCTCAGAAAAATGGTTTGAAACAAAAGATTATGATTTACGCTTTAAATTGGATGTTCAAATAACTGTCTATTATATATCTTTATTATAACTAGCCCAAGTTATAAGGATTTAACGCAAACAGATATTTTGGGTCTATTATGAATAAACTGTATGTGGAAGTCCAGGGAATTAAAAAAAGCAATGAGACACTTGTCTTACATTTTGGGTGGAATAATCATTTTAAGAAGTTTCATCGAAATCCTCAACCCGAAGGTGGGGTACCCTATTTATTAGTAGATCTTTCCCAGTTTAACGTTTGTTAATAAAATTTAAGATTTTTATATGGCTGGACGAAAGGGTAAGAATAAGGTAAATTGGTGAAGTTTTAATAACACGCAATTTAATTATCGAGGGATATTGATGCTGCTACAATAGTGATGTATATAGTAACATGCTATATTTTGGTTCTAAGTATCAGACATCTATCATCTATCACTTTTCAGTAAATTAAGATATAAGATTGAAAAAATTTGAAAATATCACAATTTAATATTATTATAGTACATTGTTTAGCTAGTCAGGTATAAGTTGCCCATAACTCACGCGGGCGCGAGTGGCCATGTACCCAAGTGTATTCAAGTGAACTGTTTTCTTTATTATTGGCAACTGTTTCGAACGAGTTGAACATAGAATTTTTCATTACAGTACATTTCGATATGGGTATGGAAGGTGGTTGTTTGCTTTGTGAGACGTTTTCCATCCGAAGAGAAGGTAAGTAGTCTAACAAGATAAAAATCACCTTGTGTACCAGTATCAAAACGTATTTTATGCCACTATGAAAGCCGACAAATTATCTTAAAGTTAGGATTCTGAGGTTAGAGTAGCATAAAATAAATTACTTTTTTAAATAAAATTTATTAACAAAAACTATGATAATTTATTATTGTTTTTTTAAAAAGCTATTTTAAAAATCGATTATGCTCAATACGACTTACCTACTTTCATCCAAAATCAAGTTTTATTAATTTTTTTAAAACTAATATTAGACTTTCGTTCTGTGCAATCAATTTTAAAAACTAGTATACACAATTATTAGGTCAGGATGTGTTTTATGCATGAGTTTCCGTCACTTACGTTTTATTTCGTCAAGAAACTATACCCGTAGGTAAAGTGCTTGTTTAGCGCACTAGCAGCGTAACATCCCGATTGCAAAGGTGATAGAATCTGATAAAAATATAGGCTAATTGTGCAATTAATCTGCACATCTAACCTGGTACAGGTATGAGTGCCAGGTGTGTTGTTATTCCTGTAGATGATCTGTACGTTGTCAGAATGACTTCCTGAGCTTATATCATTGAAAAATATATGAACTTTTAGAGGACACACGGCAGGCAGGAGACAATTTAATTTTTAATATAATAGAAAATATTTCAAATAAATCACAGTTCAAATCAGTATATTTAAAGTTAAGTTAAGATACAAATTTTTAACAATTTAATTCACATGAACTATTTTCTGTGATGATGTGGAAAACCTACTTCAGCATTCGATACAGCACTGATAAAAATTAATACTGAACATTTTAATCAGTTATTATTCATGTAGATGCCCGTGCGAATTTATTTCTTTAACCTACGAAAAACGATAAGCATATTTCAAGTTTTCTTTTTGAGTTGATTAAAAAGATGCTTGAGATTCATTGACAAAGAAATAATCGTCTTTTTTTATCTCAGTAATTACTTTTTAATGACCAAGTCATAACTAATACTTTACAAAAGGCTTTTTTTTTAAACGCATGCTCAGAAAATAATGAACCGTAAATTTAAATGAACATTACTAAAATGCAATTATTTTAAACGAAAACTTTTTTGGATATAAAAAGAAGATAACTACAGCTAATCCATTTTTTGCGTGAATAGATAGATAAGTTGAAGCAATAAACTTTTAAAAACAATCAATTATTATATGAACTTATTTCTGAAAATCAAAAACTCGATTCAAATGAAAAACATATCAAGCTATTATAAAATTAATTTTAAGATACTATTTTAACAGAACCATAAAAATGAACTCGATGATACTAGCTCTACAATCTGATTAATTCAAATATTATTTTTCTTTTACAAAATAAATAATTGACCGGGATTTTGTTTAGAAGATCAGAACCATCTACCATTTCGAAAGCGATGGTATCTGCTTTTAGCCTATTCCAAAAGAATTTGTCATTATTTTTAAAAAGATATTCTTCTTTTACGTAAATAATTTGAACTGCCAGTGTTTATATATATAGAATAAAAATATGTATTTTTATTCAAATATGTATTTGAAAAAAAATCGTATTTTTAAAACTGAGTGTGCTAAATCCAAATGGTCGTGAAAGTTGTGAGCTAAGCATGTGATTTAGACAGTTGTTTAAAACAGGTACACTAAGAATATGCTTCAGGTTCAGGTATTTGTCACTCGAACGGTGTGAGGATGGTAAACCCAACTCGTGCGCAAAACATCTACTTAGCGCACTACCTAGTTAAGTCATGTATGTACTATTTAAGTTATATTATAAAACTGCTGCAAGGGAACCCTCTTCAAAAGTTAGCTAATGGAACTTCGTACCTTCAATTTACAAAATATTTTTTAGAATATAAAGATTCAATAACAAAAGTGATTCATAAATTTTTGTTATTATAATTAACAGATAAATTTTAATGATTTTTTTTCAAATGGTATCTGTGTCTAAATCCTCAATTAATTGAAAACTTACATTATAGTTACTTTTAGAAATTAATTAGATTAAAAATAAATTTCAGTCTATTTGATTAAACCATTTAACGCCGAATCCATTTTAAAATTTTAATGGTTTTTTCGACATATAATGTTATAAATTTTTAAGTATCCTGCGTTTTTTTCAATGTTTCTAACGTAGTTAATCTTTATTTCAGTGTTACGTTTTCTAGCAGCATACGTCGTCTACTATACGTCATATGCCTACATAGTTTTCAGTTAAAAATTCCACCCGATTAAACATTGGTGGTGATTGAATTTCGTCATTCATTAAATAAAATTCATTAAATTACATCAATTTACGCACATCCGATACAACGTCACAATATTCATACAGCTGTTCAAGCTTCATTTCTAATACGATTAATATTGTTTTTTTATTAAAACTTGATAAAACTTCAACTTCCTTAAAAATAATATTGATTTTTTTATCTATAATATGAATTTTTGCAATTTTCAGGGCCATATTAAAGCAACTGTGATAATTATTATCATAAATAATCCAGCTGTTCAAATTTGATGCATATAAATCAAATTTTACACTTGTAAATAGAAATCAAAAATCTTTCCCGGCTTAATGAATGTATCATCATCAGATGAGCAGGTAAACAATTTAATTCATAAATTGTTTAAATTTAGCATAATTGAAAAAGTATAAATACTGATGCTTAAAAATTGCTTACTAGATTCGAGTTTCGTCGTCTAATCAGATCGGCGAATTTGGATTTCTAAATAAATTGATGAAGGTAAGGTTTCAATAACTATTGTTTTCCATTAAAAACTAGGATTTTTAAAGCACTTAGAACAATTTCTTGATTAGATAACAACTATTATATCTAGTCGATAAGTACGTATTTGTCAGCATATTATCATTACGACGTACCGATATCCTGATGCACATTTGATTTTCCAAGTAGTTTAACATTTTCCAGTTGACGACAAAGATTGTAATAAAAGGATTTCCACTTATTTGCAGATGCGCGCCATAACTTTGGTGTTGGCTGGCCTTTTGGCCCTGGCTACGGCCTCCAGCGACAGTAAGTATTTCAACATATTAAAAATTAATACTTTATTAAATGAACAAAAAGTAAAAAATATATATTAAAAAAATTCAATATTAAAAAATTTCGGTAATAATGAAGATGTTCTTGTAGTAAAAATTATATTAATATTAATTTCTTATTAATATTTTAATTTAAATAAAAGTTTTTTGGTACTTGAAATTTGTGTTAACCCAGTAAACCTAAATTTAAAGCACTCTTACTAAGAGTATTCATACTTTCGCATATTTTACTTTAAAATGGTCCAACTTAGAGATTTCCATATGTTTTTTCGTTAAAATGACTGATAGCATGATTTAAAAAATAGATTCGTAAAAGAAGGTGTAAGAATTTCAGAATGAACTGCTGCATAGAAATGAACTTTAAAAGTCATAAATATTTAGTACAGATCATCACACAATCCAACTGGAAAATAAAAAAATAATTTGATACTTGTAATTTTATTTCGGTAAAAAAAATTTAGAGTAACGACATATTCCCAAAATATGAACTTAATCACATAATAAATACTTTGTTCGCAATATTGGAAGCAAAATATGTAATCAATACTTTCTTTTCAGAAAAAGTCGTATGCTACTTCGGTAGCTGGGCTGTCTACCGCCCAGGAAATGGCAAATTCGACATTTCCTACATCGACCCGTCGCTCTGCACCCATTTGATCTACACATTCGTGGGTATCAGCGAACAGGGAGACGTGAAAGTGCTGGACAGCTGGCAAGATCTTGCCGATAACTACGGCAAGGATGGCTTCGGTCGCTTCAACAAACTGCGCAGCTCCGAGACCAAGACTATGATCGCTATCGGTGGCTGGAACGAGGGATCAGCCAAGTACTCTCACGTCGTGGCTAACCCCACCATCCGTCAGAGGTTCGTCCAGAATGTCGTAGCCTTCGTGAAGAAGCACGGCTTCGACGGTTTCGACATGGACTGGGAATACCCCAACCAGAGAGGTGGCAAGCCCGAGGACAAGCAGAACTACGTTGCCCTTTTGAAAGAGCTGCGAGAGGCTTTCGACAAGGAAGGTCTGATTCTCAGTGCTGCCGTTGGAGCAGCCAAGAAGTCAGCCAGCCAATCTTACATCATCTCCGAGATGTCCAAATATCTGCACTTCATCAATCTGATGACGTACGATCTCCATGGTACTTGGGACGGTAAGACCGGCATCAACGCACCATTGTACGCTGGATCCTGGGAGCAGGGAGCAGAGAAGGAACTCAATGTCGTAAGTATTTATCGATTATTCTCGTTAATAATGTAGATTAAATCGGGATTTTAATTTGTTCCAAGTGTGACTCATAAAAGAGATTCCATTTGCACAGAATTTTTCAATCCTATCTGCGATTGACTTTGATAACTCTTTATGATTTACGGTTAGATAATAAAAAAGAAAGTTGCAGATATGCACGCATTCGAGTTATAATGCGATTAGCTAAATTCCATGTGTCTATATAGAATAATAGCTCTTTTATTTTGTGTTTCTGATAACAGAAGTATAAAGTATAAACTGTTAATTATAAAAGGATTAAATATTTTTTATACATACATAATTAAAGAAACTGAAGTTGTTATATAATGCTTTTACATGCCAATCATGTAACATTTTAAGAATTCTTTATTATAGTTATAAAAACTAACGAGTCGAATTTAATTCATTCTTTCATTGATCAAATCCTCAAAGCTAATAAATTTTTTTCATTTATTAATAATTGTTAATAATAATGTCACTTCTGAAAAAGTAAATCATCAACAAAAAAAGCTAATTTACGCCATAATCGATCCCGTGATTTTGTCCGTGTTCCGTCAGACAATCATCGCTTGAACTGTTCGTATTATCCAAAAAATCCACTTTATTTTCCCACCCTCAGGAAGCTTCGATCCGCTACTGGCTCGAAGAGGGTGCACCAGCCGAAAAGCTGATCTTGGGAGTGCCCCTATACGGACGTGGTTTCACTCTGAACAACGCCAACAACCACGGCATCGGTGCCCCGAGCAACCAGCCAGCTACCGCCGGACCATACACCCGTGAACCAGGTATGCTGGGTTACAACGAAATCTGCGAGAACATCAAGAACGGCGGCTGGCAAGTCGAGTGGCAAGAGGAGCAGCGCGTTCCTTTCGCCTACAAGGGTAACCAGTGGGTCGGTTATGACGATCAGCGGTAAGAACGTTTTCTTTCGTTTTTTACTCAAGTGTATATGTGCCTGCGTGACGTGTTTCTGTACTCACTGCACTGAAATCTGGTTAGTGTATCGATCGGGTGTATCTTAGAACTAATTAGATTTCGGAGCAATCGGATAACGTGAATGCTTAAACTCAGTAAAACCAGCAAATAGGTAGCAAATGATAAACGCAATTCCTACTTTATCTTCTTATCGACATATTTGTCAAATTTTACTAAATAGTTTTTTTAGTGATAGAAAATTGGAAATGAATAAATGATTTCGTAAATCCAAAAATCTTCAAAATAATTTATAGAATTTTCTGAAAATTAAACTTGAAATTGTTTATATTACAAATTTTCAGAGATTTTGCTTCAAATTTTTTTTCTTTCACTGAAAATATTTAGTAATACTACCGAAATGTCTGTAAGAAGGTAAGGTAGGGATTGCGTTTATCATTTGCTACTGCTTTAATGAGCCTTAATTAAGAAGAAATATGTATTTTTCAAAATTTTGTAAGTTAAGAAATAAGGTGTCAACTATTAATAACTTATATTTATAGCATATATTTTTAGGATATACATGCTACTTATTATATAAATATAACATGAGTTTTGAACCAATTTTTTAACAAACTATGTATTTCAATTTTTCGTATTTTGCGTAGTTACATTTGAGTAATTAGTTTTAACTTTATCAACTTATAAATTTAAGAGTTCATAATATATTAACAGTAGAAAATAGAAAACTGCAAAGTTTAATTTTTAATATAAAATTTTATATAAGAAAATTCCTTTTTTTGAAAGAGCATTTTGCTAAAGCACTTAGCAGCTATTTTTTCTACTATATCTTATCTTCTTTTAACATTTTAATCAATATGCCATAATTACTTATTGTCACTTAAATTGCCACTACTGCACGATTGCAAGATTAAATAAAAAAATTTATTGATACGATTTGTCGATAAAATTCGCAAAAACTACTTAGCGTAATGTTCATGTATACTTATCTTTGTAGTAACTTTTATTTTACCCATACTTTACACGAAGCATAAGACTCAATCAATTTGATGGAATTTCAGCTCGCTCAAGGAAAAGGCCGATTTCGCCAAGAAGCACAATCTTGGAGGTATGATGGTCTGGAGTATCGAGACCGATGACTTCAAGGGCATCTGCGGCGAGAAGTACCCTCTTCTCAAGGCCATCAACCACGAACTTCGCAACGGACCCGCCCCCAAGCCAACCAGCGCACCTCCCAAGGTGACCCCTGGCCCATCGACCGGAGCTCCCGAGCAGCCCCAACAGCCTGAGCAGCCTCAACAACCTCAGCAGCCACCTCCACAGGGAGTCTGCAAATCCGAGGGCTACGTTCGCGACCCAAAGGACTGCAGCGTTTTCTACTACTGCCAAGCCAACGGTAGCGAATACATCATCTCGAGGTACGAGTGCCCATCTTCCCTGGTCTTCGATGAAAAGAGTCACATCTGCAACTACAAAGATGCCGTTCAGTGCTGAAAATATTTTCTATTTTTTATGAATGCTTTATATAGAGTGTAGAATGTAATATTTTGATTTTTTTTTATTTTTTAATAAAGATGCATTCGTTTATTCTTATGTAATTGTGATTCGATTTATTTAACTTTATTAATTTTTACTATTCACTTGAAATCTAAATGTGTTAGTAAAATTGTTTAAAAGTACTATAATAATTTTAATAAAGAGAATTAGTACATTATCTGCGTCTGCATATGTTTTCATGATTATGATGAATAAATTTTAAAAAGCGATAAACAAAATTAGTGCGATCAGATTCAAGGCAGTCAAATCAGTAATCTGGTAAAAAAATTCGGTTATGGATATTTCATGTACAAAAAAGTAAATAAATTTCTAAAATATCTTAAAATAAAGCTAAAATTAAACACTGGTTTATACGTTAAATTAGTACATCGAACTTTAAACATATTAAACTTTTATTTTTAAATATCAAAATTTAATAATATATAAAAGATTAATAAATATATTAATATCTTAATATTTTATTTTTACTTATTTTTCTTGAACAAAAATGTAATTTGAAACTTTCAAAATACTAGTTAGATTAAATTTTTTTAGAAACCGAAGAAAGATTTTATTTTACTCTTTTTACAACAACCATACAGAAGATAATTGCTAGTCAATATAAGTATTTTTTGCAACACCTTGGGTAAAAGTATCACATTATCTCCCTGCGCCAGAAATTGAATCTGGCACTATTACCCTAGGTGTTGCAAAAAATAGCCTATGCAACTCGGGAGGTAAAATGGCGACCCCATAGCACGTGTTTACACTCGCGCCTTTGGCTCGAGTGGTAATTTTTTACCTCCTGCGTAGCATAATAATAATAAAAATAGCCTATGCAACTCGGGAGGTAAAATGGCGACCCCATAGCACGTGTTTACACTCTCGCCTTTGGCTCGAGTGGTAATTTTTTACCTCCTGCGTAGCATAATATACTATTAATAAATGAAGAAGTTATCGTTCGCTGGTCGTAATTATTTGGAGATAAGGAGAAAAAACTTTTCCTCTTTTTGA
>UELX01006226.1:0-11406 GCA_900480035.1 Eupelmus urozonus | reverse complement strand
CCATTCATTCTGTAGTGATACTCTAAAGGAATATTTTAAGCCCATCCTGGTATAAATTGATGAGCTGGTTGGCTAGAAAACCTGTGGTAAGTGGATAAAATAGTCAAAATTAAAGGTTCCTAACGGTGAGCGGTATTAGAGACTTAGAGGACAATATAGATCATTTAAATGTGCCAAAATAATCTGTAATATGTATATGGAAAATACAAAAAATTTATATTTATAAAAGCTATGATATAGTATTTTAAATAGTAATAAATGTTTTATTCATTTTAAGTGATTTCAACTCAGGCTGGCCCTCTTAACCTTTTCAGGGCGGGAATTTTTACGTTGAAATTGAACTTTTTTTCATCCAACATTAGTACGTAAAATCAAAGAATTTGTTTTTAAATTTGTCGAGTGCCTGACAAAATTTGTAGTCGAAATTTCGACCACTCCGTCCTAAAAAGGTTGAAGCTCATTTTTTCTATTATATTTTCTTTACATTGTAACAAGCGCTGCTCAGCAACCGTATTCAACCGCAGACGCTGCCTTCCACTCCTGTACATGTTCAAGAAGCGCGTGCATCACCGTTCTCCGATGGCCCGCAGTTATGCCGTAAGTGTTCAATTTCTTTTTACACCGTCAAGCAGTTCGTGGAGTTCGCCGATTGTTCTAGCACGTAAGAAGAATCCTGAGTTCCGTGTCTGTATAGACTTCCGTAAGTTTAATCAAGTTATCGAACGGGACGCTTATCCGTTTTCACAAGTGAATGCCACCTTAGATAAGGTAAGGGGGGCGTAGTTCCTGACAATCATTGACCTGAAGAATGGTGACTGGCAGGTACCATCAAAGAAGGAGACCCGTCCGTATACCACATTCACCGTTCCAAACCGAGGACTTATGCAATTCACCGTTTTACCGTTCGGAATTAGAATTATACGCTTTCTGCTACCTGGATGATATCATCATCGCTACTCCAACCGCTGAACTTCATGTTCAACTTTTGCAAGAGGTTTTTAACCGTCTATATCGAGCATGCCTACGGGCTAACTGGGAAAAATCCCACTTTGGCCGAAAAGAGCTCAAATAGCTTGAACACATAATAAATGAAATAGGTCTCCATACCGACGCGGAGAAAGTTTTCGCTATCGCTACTCTAGCTCCGCCAACGAACGTTAGTTCCAACCTAGTTCCATGGTACAAGCATTTCATTCCGAATAATTCAAAAATCACTGCGCCGCTAAATAAGCTTTTAAAGATGAAGGAATCGTGGCCGTGGGAAGAGCCCCAGCAGAAGGTGTTTGATAAAATAAAACAGTGTCTTGTAATTGCGCCAATTTTAGCTCGTCCCAATTTCGCCTAGATCTTTGTTTTATAGACAGATGCCAGCAACGGAGGATTAGGAGTAGTCCTGACCCAAGTCGAGGGTCTGAAAGACAGGGTCATCGTTTATGCGAGCCCAACTCTAAATCCTACCGAGAAAAATTACCCTGCTACCTAAAAAAGAATGCCTGGCAGTAAAATGGGGAATCAAGAAAATGAGATTCTATCTGGAGAGGTACCACTTCATGGTAGTGATCGATCATCTGTCGCTCAAATAGCTTTAAAAGATCGACCATTCGACAGGAAGATTGGCCCACTGGGCAGTTGAGCTGAGCGAATGGGACTATGAAGTTAGAAACAAGCGAAGGGCGAAGAATACCCTTGCTGACATCCTCTCATGGCAATCCCAGGAACTGTGCAGCCTGGGTCCGAAAAAAGATTGCCGATGGTACACTTATCTACTTCACCCCTTAACTGTCAAAGTATTTATAACTTTGCGCCAAAACTGATAGCCGCAAATACTATTTATAATTACACAAAACTGGTGTATATACGGATTTTTGCGGTCGCTGATTTCATTCCCGTCGTTGTTTTTTGCCTATGGAATTCCGAAGGGGTTATATGTAACGGTTAAAGGGGTCAATTTTCAATTTTTTTGTGACAACAAATTTTTTCAGAGTCTCATATGTTATCATAAAAAATATTTCTCAGATATGAGTACTGCAGTTACCCCGATGACAATTGCATACCAAGTTTGATCAAAATCCATAAAGAACCACCTTTATTTCAATTTGTACATATATGATTCACTGCAACTCGGAATATTGCTTCCAAGACAAGCGCCTTTTACGCCATGTGCTGCACACGTTAAAATTCAATGAGACCAAACCTGCCGATGACTGGAATCTATGCGTAGCCAACAGACGGACACCTGGGCATAGCTAAGACTGTGACACGGCTTGCAAAGAAATATTGCTGCCCCGGAATGCTGAAAGACGGAGCACAATACGTCGGGAACTGTAAGTGCTGCCAAAAATTCAAGGCGCAGCAGCAAACTCCAGCTGACTCCATGCATATCATTATAGTGAACAAACCATGGGAGATGGTCTCTATTGACCTAGTTGGATCACAACGACGCTCCACCTTCAACAACATATAGCTGGTAGTAATGCAAGACCGGTTGACTAAATGGGTAGAGCTACCTGCTATCCAAAATGCCAACAGCAAAGTCATGGCACGTGTCCTGATGGAGAAAGTCATACCCAGGCACAGCTGCCCCAAGACCGTCGGCAATTATGGCCGATAGTTCAATGGAAAGGAATTTGAGAAACTCCTAAGGGATTTCAACATCAAACATCGAAAGACGTCACCGTACACTCCACAGTGTAATTCCTTGAAGCGAGTTAACAAAGTAATTAAAACTATGATTGCCCAGTACGGAGGTAAAAACCACAAGAAGTGGGATCAGGAGCTACCAGAAATTGCATTTGCCTATAATACAGCGCATAGTGATGTCACTGGCTACTCTCCCGCGTACTTAAACTATAGCAGAGAGCTCGTCCAACCAGGAGCATTTAACCGTCCGAAATACTCTGCAGAAGAACGCTTTAAAGAGATTCATGAAATGCTCGAGTTCGCTACGACTTTTGCTAAAAATTTTAAAAAACAGAGCAAAGTGTACAATTTACGACGACGCGAATAGGCTCCAGCGATGGAAGACTCTACCTTGCGCAAGCATTACACTCTGCCCAGTAAAAAGGATGCGCACAATGTCAAACTAGCTCCGAAATTCGAAGACCCTTATATTGTACACCGAAAAATCTCTCCGGTCATCTTTGACTTGAAAGATGCGCGCGGCAAATTAGTAAAACATATCCATGTCCGAGATTTGAAGCCGTTCTGCAAGGAGGACCGTTTTGGATCGTCAGATACCCCCTCCAGCAGCGAAGTGGTCTATATAAGGACGTGCAATCAGTGGCATATCATCAATCTGCATCAAGATAGATTAGCTAGAATATCCACTTAAAGTAATGTACCGCACACAAGCGAAGGGCGCGATCACGCTAGTATCGTTTTACGGCCGCCGATTCCAAACGTTCATTAACGCAGGGAGCCTGACGTCAATCATCTCAGTTGGTTTAGGAAACTCCTGCCAAGACCAAGGGGCTCCAGTAGTCTATGGTCCCCATAGGATCTCCTCCTACGCCATGCTGCTCTTCCCGTATCGCCCAGCCTACTCACTGTGCACGATCCAGGTGGACTTCCACGTGAGTAGTAGACCCATGTTAGCACCACTGATGGTTATCGAAGGCCAAGAAGTGAACATAGTCATCGGCACCGCCTTGCTGAGTCTTGCAGGGTTTCGTGTGTTAATATACGCGATAAGTCAAAAACCACGGCTCCAAAGAAAAATAAACACATGGCGACGACAGCGACGACGGCGACGACAGCGACGACAGCGACGACAGCGACGACTATTGGGCCGGGAATCAGATGAAGCACTAGGTTCCAGCGAATCAGAAGAGAAAATATCGTAACTGACCTATTACTCCAGCATTAATGCCCTAGCTTACACGTACACGTAGCATTCAAGATCATAGCATAGATTATAGCGTAGGTTATAGCGTTAGTAAAAGCGTACTTAATAATTATCTAATAATAGTGTTTAGATCTTAAGATCAAACCGCAATTAGTTAATTATGTGTTAAATAATAAATACTATAATGAAACGCACCTTAGTATAGTAGATAGCACTTTAAAAAAGCGAAAACAAGCTTTAGTATAGTGGAACATACCTTAGCATAGTGGAATACACATAATATTATAAGACGTAGTATAACCATGGTAATACACACCTTAAACTGTAAGGCACATTGTGAACAAGCCTAAGCGTACCGTCCACAGTACACACGTACCTTTAGCCGCTCCAAGTGTAAACCCACCTAGTTTTCCAACTTCTCATGAAAACGTACCCTTCGAAACCAACTATATCGCGAAACATAACTGGGGGAAATATAACATATAAATGGGGGAAATGAATCGAAAATTTTCAGTTTTCCGATAGAATTGCCGAATTAGTTAGCTAATATTTGAAGGGTTTTGAAGACGAATTTGAGGCGTTTCAGCGGGAGCTGGAGTTTGACTGGATTTTACTTTTCAATAAATTACGCGTGGAAAACCCAGCGTGTAAGGAATGTACCAGAGCCTCTTCTAACCACGAGCAAAAACCGGCCAAGAATGGATTATGTGCTAACGCCTCGAAGACAGATCGTGAAATCCAACATTCCCGCGCTTATTTGCTCGAAAACCCCAAAGATGTTGGTTAAAATCTTGAATGAGATATTGCCGCATTATACCAGGCTTCTGCCGCGGATACCCACAGCGACACCCGCTCCTCATCTACCTGCAGCAGCGACGGCTTTACCACTACCTTCTACACTGGCGAATCCAGCCTAAGCGACACCCACAAGCATCACCGCCCACCCCAGCACTGGCACCAGAGTCTATGTCCCCTCCTACCACCAACGTACCGTGACAGCACGTCGAATCTTCCAAGGTGGAAGGCAATGCTGCTAGAGAGGCAGGTTATTGAAATACCGATCGGCATAAAAAAATACATTGCTTGGTACATCCCCTATAAGCGTCTCCTCCGGTCGATTCCGGAGACGAGAGAAATTCTTTATGTGGGCAAGGAGCGATTGGTTAGCGGGTTCGATTTTTTTTAAGTAAGCGGGGAGTGCAGCGAAATTTCGTAAGTTGTAGTGAATTTGTATACTCAACATCGCGATACCTACTAAAACGATACCCCTAACGCCATCTTTTAGATGCGATCCCAAGTGTAGTAGCTGAGAGCGCGCGTTACGCTAGTCCTTGTTCCGCTATCCTGAGCATGCGCACATGTTCTGGAACAGAACCAACAGAGAATTCAGTATATAAAAGGTGCTACACGACGCTAGGAGAGCCAGAGTTGTTTGGAACTGCTGAGAATCAAGGTTCACTGCTTATTTCATGAGTCCATGTACTAGGAGAGGCAATTCGAACGTGAGTCCGCTCGAATTGGTCGAGAATCCAATTTCGGCACATGTCAGAACCCTTGTAATCATGCGCAAGTGGGGATATCATTTTGACGAAAGCAACGTGTATGCCTTTCTTGCCAAGGAACTGTAGAATACGTATTAGCTGACCGATAATCAGCTGATTATCGGTTTTCCCGAAATCTTGAGAGGCAATGCGCAGCTATGGTGTCGCAAGCTCAAGAAAGAGAACCTGACGTAAACAAATGTACGAGAAAATCTACGTTTTTACTTCCTCTTTACTGGAAAATATCGTAATCTCTGGGCAAGTTGCGTGGAACAAAATGAATCTCCGCTATAGACCTGAAGAAAGGATATTGGCGAATTCTCGGAAAAAAGGAAAGATGCAAAATTCTTCAAAAGCTTTCACTATTCCCGGTAAAGGTCTCTTCGAGTTCACAGTCTACACTCGGCGTCATCTACATTCCAGCATCTGTTAGATCAACTTCTCACGCTCGCGATTGCACGACATGCTCAAGCTTATACTGCGTATTATTTCGGAAACTCTCAAGCAACACTTATCTTCAATTACAGAAGTCCTGCTACATTTAAGGAAAGCTAACCGTAGCCCTAATTAGGACAAGTGTTGATTCGCTAGATGCGCCCTAATAGTATATTATGCAACAAGGGTATAAAGTTGAAGATTATTCCGGAGGGCAGTAAACACCCGAAGGAATCATCATCTTTATTTTCGCGTCGCATATAAAGTTTTATTTCCGACTTATCTATGAAGCCACTTTATTAATTTAAAAATTAAAATTGCATGAAAATTATATTTTATGATCCTAAATATCGAATTTTTTGTAAAGGACTTTATTTCCTACTAACTGGAAATAATAGTACATTATGTACCAAGGCCGTAAAACGAGCTTTTATAGACCGAGTATGGAATTTGCAGTACGAGTCAAGGCGAGCTAGCACGAGCCGAAGGCAAGTATAAAGAAGGCAGAGGCGAATAATGTGAAATTAAGGGGAAATAATTTTATAGGAAATAAAGTGCTACTTTTGACTCGCGTTTTGGGCTAATAAAGTGGCATTTGCAGGTAGGTCAAAAATAAAATATCTTGGCCACACTGCAGGTAAGAAAGGACTCCGTATAGATCCCAAAAAGATAGCAACTATCCAAAATCTTGAAGCGCCAACTACCGTCAAACAGTTGCGACGCTTTTAAGGGCTAACTTGGTGGTATAGACGCATCATCGAGGATGCATCTGCACTCTTCACTTTCTTAAATTTTCTATTAATAATAAAGGCTGAATGGAAGTCGAAGGATAATCAGCAAGAAGCCTTCGAGAAGCTGAAACAACAGGTGACAGTTAGTTGTACCCGTCCTCACGTGTCCAAATTGGACCTAAACCCAAAACAATAACGCCCCAGACAGAGACTAGTAAAGACAGCCTTGCCATAGTACTCATGCAAGGTGCGGGCGCTAGCAAACACGTCATAGTTTACGCCTGCAAAACTCTAACGAAGGCGGAAATAAATTATTCGGGAACCAAAATCTAGTGTTTGGGCGTAAAATAGGGCATCTGGAAAATGCGAAAGTATCTTGAAGGATATTAATTTAAAGTCACAAACGATCACCAGTCACTAAAATGGATGGGTGCTAGAGCTAAGCCATTGGAATTTTCAAATTATTTATCGATGAGGCAAGGATAACGTTGTTTCAGACGCCCTTTCCCTGCTATCGCTTTTTAATTGAAGTTGACCAACCAATAAAATGCAAGTGGTATCAGCAGATGATATTGAAGGTTCAGGAGAACCCGTCCGGTAATGCAAAGTATTGTATTCGCAACGGGCGATTGACTTCTTCATACCCTCAATTTTAATGGCAATAATCCAGCCGAAGAGTGAAAATTGTGCATCCTAGCAGAAGAACGAGACAGTGTTCTCAATAAAAGTAACGATGCACCCATCGCAGACCATGTGGGCGAAGCAAAATCTTTATCTCATTTAGCACACCTTTATTATTGACCAGGAATGGTCCGTGACGCAAAAAAGTATGTGTGGAACTGTCACAGTTGTTAACGTGACAAGGTCAACAAACAGGCGACACCTGGAAAGATGCTTCCAACGAACGTGAAACAGCGATGGGAGATAGTCTCCGTAGATCTTGTCAAACTTCTTCCACACTCAAAGAACGATCACTCTCAGCTGTTCATCATAAAGTACAGGTTTACGAAATGGGTAGAGTTGCAGTTGATGTGCACGACCACAACTCAAGCCGTTACAAACGCCCTATGTAATTATGCGTCTTAGATGTCTCAAAAGGACGGCAATTTACCTACAAGGTGATTTAAAAGTTTCTAAACGATAGCAGTATTAAACATCGCCGTACACCCCTGTTTGCACCGCATTGGAATTCCGTAAAAAGTATAAATCATGAGATTAAAACGATGAGAAAGCAATTTATAAAGTAGCGCCATCATTATGACCTGCGCTGCCGTAAGTAGGGGCCTAATATAGGCGACCTTGTGTTGAAAACTCTACATACACTGTCTAACAAGGCGAAAAATTATTACGCAGGTCTAGATATCAAAGAAGACTGCCCGTACACTATAAATAAAAAATTCTCCACAGTAATTTTCGATGAAATGGACATTGTTGGAAAAAACTCTAGCATGTATATGTAGAAGACCTTAAATGATATACAAACGCGATATAAATAATTTCCAGAAATGGCTCGCGAGAAGAGAGTACCAAGAACGTAAACAATAACTAAAGGCCGGCGACAATTTTTGAGCTAAGAAAGAGCCGCTACAACATTCAGTCAGACTCAAAATGTCGTTCGAGAAGCAAGTTGAGGAGACAGTGCGGATTGTAAAAGCCATAGAAGCGGCAATGGAGGAATACGACTGGAAGCTCATAAAGACCGAGGAATACGATCCCGGCCCAATCACCACAGAGACGGCCTTTAAGTTGACACCGCTGGCCATCCTCAGGAGCTTGCCGCCATAGTGGCCAACACCGCTGCAACCATAGCTGTAGAGATACTGGACGACTCTACAGTCACCATCTCTCGCAGCATGCTGCGCTACCGCAGCCACCTTGATGACACCAACTGGAAAGTCAGGCTGGATTCAAAAGGCAGAGTTATGAAAATTCGCAATTATACCGTAATTATTTAATTTATTTTACACCGCCCTTTCGAAGTTTGCAACTGCGGGCGACATCGATTCAGATTTTTGCCGTTTATTTCTTTCGCGTTACCGACCGTTAGAGTGAGCCACTGATAATTCATTCTCCGAAACAATTGAGAAAAGCGACGAGCGCTCCTTAGCAACCGCATCCAGCCAGGTCTTAATGCTGCAGGTAGCAATTGGCCTCATGAGTGGTGCCCCGGACTGTCCTCGCTGTAGCCTCGGTACTCCGCGATACAGCGACACTAGCCCCCCCCCCCACAATAACGATTTATTGAACGCTGAAACATCCCCTCGGGTTTTGAATGAAGAATGTCTGCGTTCGATGTTTTCAAGATTCATCTTATGCATGTTTAGAACTTTTAACAATGTATCAAGTAACATAGATGTTTCATTTGTTTACAGGATATCTTAAAAGTCATAATTATAGATATTTTGCCATGCTAGCTGTTTTCTTTTATCTATATCTTGATTTTAGCGTTCATACTTCTTTTGGTCATTAGCATCTTTAGATCTTTTTGCAGTCTATTCAAGGCTGCTAGTGTCCTGCTGTAATTACTTTCGAGGCTGATATTTTTATAGTATGTAGGTGATTGTAAACTTTTATTCCTAGTACTTCATCATTGTCTAAATATATATTCCTTAGATCTCTGTAATAATATAATAATGATTCTAAAGTATGTTTAGATGATTTCTATCATAGATCTAGTTCATTTTGTTAACTAATTTGAGCAGTAGCTTTAATAGGGTTAGATATTTGGTATTATTTTATATACTACTCATATGTATGTCCCATTTCATATTACTGTTAAATGTTATTCCTAAATAGTTGATGTTCTCTTCTATGCTTATGTTTTTGTATTTTTGTAGTGCTTCTATAACTGTTGCTGTATTTATTATATTCTATTTGTTAAGATTTACATTGTTAAATGCGAACCAGTAAGCAATCTTTGGGAGGCGGTACTCCATTTTTATTTCTTCTTTTAGAATTACTATATATTTTTTCCCTTAGCTTCCTATCATTTAAGTAACTTTTTATGAGTTAATACGTGATACCTTTAGATTCATAATCGAACATCTTGTTAAATATCTAGTAATCTACTGCTTGGATCAAGAAAAGTTATTGTTTCCCAGTAAAAGTGGAGAATGCATATTAACGAGCCAATTGAGACCGATTCATAAGACTTCGTACATTTTCTTATATTTTTGCACACTTATATACATTTATAAACATATCGTAAATTTATATATATATATATTGCGAAAATTGACAATTTAAAATTACATTTTTATACGTTTTTGTACGTTTATATACGTTAATGCGCATAATCGTTAATGTTGAATACAAACACTAAATGGCGAGGTGTTTTCTTCAAACGAAATGAAACCTTTCGATTATATAGAAAGCCCTGAGCAGTGTTCCGAAAATGGCAAATTAAGAATTAATAATTGAATAATTGACGATTTAAATATCAATTAAACTTTCTTTAATTGATAACTAAAAATGATTTATAAATTAAACTTTCGTTAAATTGATAACTAAAAATCATTCATCAATTGAACGAAAGATAACTTTCGTTTAATTGATAATTGAAAATCATTTATCAATCAAAAATTCATTTAATTGATAACTAATTTCAATTGTCTAAAAATTAATTTAAAATTAATTTTTGATTATCAATTTTTGAGTGTCCGGGGTTCGAGGGAGCGCTGTGAGCGTGAACAGTAGGAGTAGGGGAGGGGAGAGCAGCCGTGCCGGGCCGCAGAGAATAGTTAGTTAGTCGCGAGCCACGCCGAAGGCTAGGCATGCTCGTAGACAAGTCGTGCGCTCTGGGTTCGACACACCGAGTTGTGGGTGTCGAACTCCAACTTGTACTTTAATCTTGAATAAATACAGTTACATACTATTCAAGTTGTTTAATCTTTCGGTCTTTCTCCGTTTCGACCTCTTAAAGAAAATTGAGTGGCGACCGTGATTCTCACGAGTCCCTCGCAAATTAAACGAAAGTTTAATTGATAATTGAAAATTATTTATCAATTAAACAAAAGTTAAATTGATAATTGAAAATCATTTATCAATTAAAAATTCATTCAATTGATAACTAATTTCAATTGTCTGAAAATTAATTTATAATTAATTTTTAACTATACGTCATTTTCCCACATTTTTTAATTTTATCATTGATTACCAAGTGTACTTCCTCGGAGACGATGTGTCGTCGACCTGGAGGTCACCCTGGACACCTGGACATCGTCAATAGGTAGTGAAAATTTTAACGAATTTTCAAGTATACCACCGGGTGCACATCCTCGGAGACGATGTCTCGTCGACGAGGAGGTCACCCTGGACACCTGGACATTTTCTATGGGTAGTGAAAAATTTTAACGAATTTCCGAGTATACCACCGGGTGCATTACCTCGGAGACGATGTCTTGTCGACCTGGAGGTTACCCTGGACACCTGGACATCGTCTATAGGTAGCGAAAAATTTTTAACAAATTTCCGAGTATACCAGCTGGTTCATTTCCTCGGAGACGATGTCTCGTCGACCTAGAGGTCACCCTGGACATTGTCAATAGGTAGTGAAAAATTTTAACGAATTTCCGAGTATACCACCTGGTTCATTTCCTCGGAGACGATCTCCCGTCGACCTGGAGGTTACCCTGGACATCTGGATATCATCTATAGGTAGTGAAAAATTTTAACGAATTTTCGATTATATCAGCGGGTGCACTTCCTCGGGAACGAGCTCAATATACGTAGGGTTAAATAAAGTAGGATCGATGATTGAGACAACTTCTTTAATAGACTATGACTTTGGTGAGTTATTATTACACAGCGTGAAGTTGGCCGAATATAGCGTTTAATAATGAGCTACTTAGGTCAC
>UELX01006225.1:0-11408 GCA_900480035.1 Eupelmus urozonus | reverse complement strand
AGGTAAAAATGTTAATTTTCCCATAAAAGCCTATGTTAAATTTTTTATTTTCAACAATTTTTTTCTTTTCTGATTGACCAATGACCCCCCACAAAAAGTTATTGTAATAGAATACTTAAAACTCATACTTTCAGTCATATTTTTTTTATTTACTTCTTGTTATTCTTCCTATGATGGCGCAGCCACCTTAAGAGTAGGTTGCAGGTTAAACTTAAATTTCATTTACAATTTATGTTATAGAAACTTATAAGCTTATACGACCTATACAAGGATTCATATTGAATTATACAAAGTTTTTAATATTAATGCATAACAATAAATATAAGTAATTAAGGATACAGTATTTTGTTACATTTACGATCGTATTTTGAAATCATCACCGTGCAAGCTCCACAATTTCCTTCAGAACATCCTAATTTTGTCCCAGTTAATCCAACTGCATTTTTATTTTAATTAAGAAAAATTGAAATGTGAAAATTTAATACAAGCGCAACTAAAAAAAGGATACGTTTACTACGTAAATAATATATTAATGTCCATTCTGGTTCGATGTTTCCATCTTTTATCTACAAAAAAATCAAATTTTATAAGGAGATTTATTACTTTTTATTCAATAAATGAAGATGAAATGGTATATTATTATATTAAAAAGTGATTTAAATAATCTCAATAAATCTCTAATTATTATTTATTATTTAAAAAATATTTATTTTAAGTCAAAAACATTCCGTAATTATAGAATTCTATAGAATTCAATAAATTAATCGAGTTTGTTTTACATACTAGGTCTTCTTAATTAACTGAATGTAAGGTGGATTAGATCATTAGAATGCTTTTCTTTTTAACTGTTACAAATATAGAACACCAAAACTTCGAATTACACGCTTTTTAACACGAATTAAGAAATAATAAATGTTCATGAATTGTTTTAAGATACACCCTATATGAACTTAGGAATATATAATATTTATAGTACTAAATATACATCATTATAAAAATCGTTTTTTTTTTCTAGGTAATAATCAAAATTAAAACGTTAAACAGTGAAAATACGCGAAGTAACATTTTCATAAAGAAATAAAGATCAGTCTATTTAAATTGTTTTACAAAAAATATGCGAAAAAGTGAAAATTAAATTTCTGATAACCTAATTTATCTGTCATTTAAAAATAAAACACATACAAGGTTAAACAAACTTTAAACATTGATTAAATTATAAAAAAAATTACACTATACAAGCTGGGGTATAAAGCTGCTTCATATCTCGCTTGCTTTAAAATTCGAAGATAAATATTGCACGAAAAATACATGCTTACCATTTTTCCATTAACGTAGAAAACTAAAAAATTACTTATTTTTTCCGGCCCATGAGTTCTCGTCTCGTTTTCCTTAACATTAAACACGCCACAGAACTCATTGGCTTCCATTTTTTCCTTTTCTTTATAACCGACGCAGATAGTTTCGATCAAGATTCACCAAACACAACAACACAATTTTATCCCACTTATGTAACTATAACTACAGTTCTATGCAGTCGCGTACTACGGTCGCCTTTAAAACGAGAGGTAAAAATTTCAATTCATTGATATGGTATGTACAAATTTGAATGATAAACCTCGCTCGCTGCTGATGCAGCAGTTACGCTCTTGCTTATAATTTAATCCGTGACTACTCGGTACTATTACGTGACGCTCCTCGCACTGCATGCTTGCAGTTTAATTCTTCTCGTTGGCGCAGAAGAGGAACGAAACTGGAAAAAGAGAGATCGCTTATAATCCGAGAAGCGAAGGATAGAAAGAGAGGGAGAAAGAGAGAGAGAGAGAGAGCGAGAGAGAGAGAGAGCGAGAAAGCGTCAACAAGTGCGTGTCCATTCGTGAGCGCGCACGCGAGTTGAGTATCGCCTGTGAGTGCATAAGAAACTAGTTCTCATGTGTAATATAGAAGTAGGTAGAATATAGAAAGGTTGTTCATACTTTGTGAGCACCTTGTATATACTGCGTTTATTAATACTATATTAGCGCTGTGGCAACATATGGATGTAATAAAGTTTCACCGCAAGGCTGAATTCTCCAGATAATACATTCGTTCCGTTCTTTCAAATGTTTTTTATAAAACATAATTCACTGATTTTGCATATCTTTATAAAAACAAATATAATAACGTGATAATCATTACAATTTAATTAAAGGAAGTAAGAGAATATTATACACATTGTAGCAAAGATTATAAATTTATTACACTAAGAATCTATAAATTTAATTTAATAATAAATTATTCTAAAGTAATACTATTGTTTAGAATGTCTTGAAGTCATTCTGTAAATGTTGTAAGTACATGAATGAACACTTGCAAATTGTAACTACTGTTATGGTATTATATTCCATGCCTTTTTTCCATCACCATCTCCAACCTGAAATATTAGACAGAGAATAGTAAGAACATTTTCAACAAACAATTTTGTTATTAATCAAAAAATGAATAATTTTTAAATTAACTATAAACAATTGTATTATTTTTTTTTATAAATTGTAAAATATTATCCTAAGATTTTTTATACAATTTAATTAAAAATAATTGAAATAAAATTTTGTTTTATAATTTTTACCTTTTTAGTTAAGTGGTCAACACAAGCCATCCGAATACGTGCTACTGTTGCAGGTGAGTCAAACCTAAAGTAACCATGAAGACCCATGTCTTTTCTTGCTGCTCTAATAGCTTCCTTTATAGCGAAAAATGCTGAAGATGCCAAAAATAAAGGTGGCTCTCCAACAGCCTGGAAATTACAAATTGGATTACAGAAATTGATAAATAAAGTCCTAGATATTCTATACTTAAACAAAAAATGTTTTACCTTTGATGAAAAAACTGCTCTAGGATTAGAAGATCCTTTCAACAATGCTACATTAAATTCTCGTGGAATGTTCGTGAAACTTGGTATTTTGTAGACTCCAGGTCCTCGACTGAAAACCATACCGGTCGGAGAGTATATCATTTCTTCTAGTGTAAATAGTCCGTAACCTTGCATAAATCCACCTTCCACTTGGCCAATATCTATTGCTGGATTCAAACTCTCACCGAGATCCATAACAATATCACTTTTCAATACCTTAAAATCCGAAAATATTTAATATTAGTATTTTATAATTTCGTATAAATGAATATTTCAAAAAATGAAACCTACTTCATGATCTCCTGTGAGACAGTCAACTTCTACTTCCGTGCATGCTGTCCCGTACGTGTAGTAATTGAAGCGTCTTCCTGAATTAGTTTCAAAATCATATCCTATTTCAGGAGTAGCGTGGTAACCAGTTGCCGAAAGACTGACCCTGTCGAAGTAAGCTCTCTTCACCCAATCTTCCCATGTTCCATCTGGATGATCATCAATTATGTATTTTAAGCGTTTCATAATCTTTGTGCAAGCATTCTAGAAAAATATTTTATTAGATTTAAAAAAAAAATTATCATAGGTAATCTTGAGATATGCTTCGAGTTTAATTGGTCCTAAAAATACTTACTAATACAGCTGCTCCATTAAGATCAGATCCAAGGCTAGCTGCCGTCGCTATAGTATTTGGTACTTTGTCCGTTGATGTCTCAGACGTATATATTTTATCTGGATCAACTTTTAAAACTCTACTTGCCACCTTCATTTAAAATATATTATATATTAGTAATTTAAACATTTCTAGAAGTATATTTGAATTACTTAAATATTCTTTATTACGAGTATGGCGTTCATCACTCGCGCAAAACGAAGTCGAGAAAAATTCTTTATACCGTAGCGTATTTAGCAATTTATTAGCGAATCTATAGCATGTATAAATTTTTGAACTTCGTACTTAAGGAAAAATACCATAGGAGGAAATAAATAATGAAACAGGCCGTATGTTTTAATGCGACCACATTTTAAATGCGATCTGAGCCATTTTTTACTTCCTCTCCTTAAGTGCATAATATTTTATTTTGAAAAATGAACACAGCAATATTCTAGATTTCGAAAAATATCTATAAAAAGTTTCATATTTGAAAAGACTTTATAACAAGCTATTTTTGATTACTGAGAAAACTTTCAGTTCTAAATTTCATTTTTATTCAATAACTTTTTTATTTGATTCTTTTTTATTAATAAAAACAATTTGAATTAAATCATTTGAATAAATTTATATTATTGAAATTTAATTAATTTATAATAAATTTAATATAAAAATTATAGAAATTAATTACCTGAATCATTTTCGTGTATAAACCTTGACCCATTTCAACACCACCGTGATTTAAAAGAACAGAACCATCAGTATATACATGAACAAGTGCACCTCCTTGGTTAAGAAAATCTACTTCATAGCCTATACCAAACATTACTGGCACAGTAGCTATTCCTCGTTTTCTGTATCGGTTTTTCCTAAAAAGATATTACTATCAAAGTCTGTACTTAAGATATTATTTACGTTATGTAATTCATAAAACAATAAAGTATTTTCAGCTTGATTGTTAAAATAAAGTTATCAGTGTGCATGTAAAGTAAAATTAAAAAGTTGGAAACATTCATACATACTTGTTAAATTGTTCTATGGCTGCCATTCGCTCTCTATATTTAGCAGCAAATAAACACTCTTCCCAACATCTCCTTAACGTGCAATGTATGAGTGGCTGATTGTAAAATGTGATATCGCCTTCTCGATATAAATTCATTTCAGAAATCTAGAAGTAAAACAGACGATAGTAGTTTTTTAGTTATTTTAAAATAAAATATTTGAGAGAAATATGCATTTGGAAAGTATACCTGAGCATGGTCGCGTCCAAGATAATCTGCTATGTGTCGAATGATATTTTCAGCGCAAAACATTCCTTGTGGTCCTCCAAAACCTCGGAATGCTGTGTTAGATGGTAAGTTAGTTTTACATAAATAGCCTGCTACCTTAGCAACTGGTACTTTATACGCATTTGCGAAATAAAACATTGCGCACTCAACAACCTACAGAAAAGATAAAAGTTAAAATCGTTCACAAAGGAATATTTTATTGAACTTAAAGACAATCTTATTACTAACCGCAGGAGAAAGATCTGAAGAATAACCACAATTATTGTAAAGATGTGCTTCAGCTGCTGTAATAAGGCCTTCATTGGTGAAACCAACTTTATATTTCATTAGGAAAGGATGTCTTGTTCCAGTTATCATCATGTCTTCATCGCGATCCAACATACATCTTACCGGTTTTCCTAATCTAATTATAACAAATTTGTATATTACATTAATGGTTCAGATAAATTTATATCTTTTATCATTATCAAAAAGATAAATTTGATCATTATGTTTTAATCATTAACGATTTTGTTAACTTACTTATAAGCAGCTATAGCAACCGGTAAAGCAACAAGAGCTTCTCGCGTTTCTTTTCCGCCAAAACCACCTCCTAGACGTTTTACTCTGACATTCACTCTACTAATAGGCAGATTCAGAACTTGCGCAGTGAGTCTTTGAATCGCTGTTGGATTTTGCGTGGATGAATACAGCTCCAGTTCACCATTTTCTCGGAAATTTGCTAATGAAGCTTGTGTCTCTAAATAAAAATGCTCTTGACCTCCCATTCGTATTTCACCTTCTATAACATGATCAGATTCAGCGAAAACTTTATTAACATCGCCATTGGAAACTACAGTTGGTTCTCTAAAGAAAGATTTAGCTTTTATTGCATCCTGAAAATATAAAATATTTTCTAATTTAAGTCTTTGATAATTTCTAAAATAATTTATAAAGTAAATTACAGCGAGGAAAAATTGTTCAAAATAATACCTCAATTGTGATTATAACTGGCTGAAGATCTTCATATTCTACTTTGACTAATTTTGCTGCTTTTTGCGCGGTAACTTGATCTACTGCTAGAATAGCTCCTATAGACTGCCCTTGACTGATAACCTAGTTAAACATTATTTAAAATTATTAAATACATATTGTTAGTTCTGAAATAAGTGTAATAATAAAATATAAACATTTTACTTCATTTACCTTTTCAGAAGCAAAAACTTCTTCATCGTGAACTTTATGCCCAATTAATCTTTTATGCTCTGGGATATCATTGCCGTCTATAAAAGCTACTACACCTTCAGTAGCCAAAGCTTGGGAAGGATCAATATTTAAAATTTTAGCGTGGGTTCTCGTCGAAAGAACTAAAGCCAAATACAATTCGCCTGCCATTCGAGGTATATCATCACAATAAACTGCTTCTCCTGTCGCTTGTTTGTACGCATTAATATGAACTATTGGTCGTCCAATTAAATCGGTAGATTCTTGATCTTTAGGTACCTTAAAAAGTTTAATTATTTACCTACATGTGATCATAGTAAATTTAAAGTACTATTGCTTTGTTTTAATTTTAATATATTTACCACTTGATAATACTGAGAACTACACGGTGGTTGAAAATGAAAACCATCTCCTGCAGTTTCAAGTTCTTTTGGTAGAGGATCTATATCGCTCACATCGTTTCGAAGTTTTTTAGCAATATGTACAAAGCCTTTGAAAAATAAACTGTAATGAAAATGTTAGTTAAATTTAGCAACAAAAATTGTATTATTGTGTTATAGGATTCCACTACCTTAATGTAAGGGAACGTCGATATAAGACCATACCACCGGGTGCATCACCGGCTAATGGTAATTCTTCAACTAATGAATCGGTCACTTTTTCTACTAAAGATTCGTTCCACCTCCTAAAATAAATTATTTCTATTGATTATTTACAATGCAATAGATAAATTTCAAGTAAAATATAGTATTTACGCCAGTAAATAATTACAGTAATCATTGTTTACAACATCTTTTTTTTTACTTTAATTAACAAATAATAATTGTAAGAGTTTTTCATTTTTAAGGATTTCGAGTAATATTATAAATTATTTTAATCTATATTTGTATGCTTATCAATTTAATTTTTATCAATTATTGGTGGTCATTCACTTTTGCCTTCGTATTGATTATATACAAATACTTTTAAAAATTGTAGTTTATGTACTTTAAAATCAAATGACGTCAATGATTACTTCGAACTGATACTCTATTTTCCTTTTTTTATCAAGTAAATTATATCGAGCAAATTTATATAATTCATTAATTGGATAGCTGATTGAACAATGAATGAACACTTATGTTTTTTTTGCTAGATAGAAAAACATCTTATGTATTGGTTTGTAATTAGAGTTGTTAATTTTTAGTAAAACATGAAGTACTTTTAAATTCAAATTAAAACTTAAACTGTTTTTCAACTTGAAAAAAAACCATAAGTAATTGTTTCACTTCGGTAACGAAACGTTAAAAATATCAACAAATTAAACTCGAATAATAGATTATTTCAAAGAGAAAATGTATTATATAGCAATATCAGAGTTTAGAATTTAAAAAAAATAATTTTTCTTACTTTCCAATCATAATATCACAAGATTTTCTTGCTAAGATCGTCGTAGGTGCCATGCCTCCAAAAGCTATGAAAGCTTTTTCTACAATACTTGTACCGGATTTGAAAAATATATTCATTGCCAAGTTAACGATAGCAATGTCATCATCCCGTCTTTTCGATTGTTTGTAAGCAACAAAATATTCATTCTGAAAATATTCATTGAATTAATGCCAACAAAATTATTAATTTTTTATAATTTGAAAAGATTGTAAACATACTGGTTTTGAATAAGGTATCTCTATAGACAGCAATACTTCATCCGAAGTAACCACATTGCGTCGGTAACCAACAAAAAATGTGTGATCCATTGAAATTGATCGGAATCCTTTTTCAAGGCTGTATACATTTAATTTGATTCCCGCTGCCATCAATACCGGATTCATATCAGATATAGGACTCCCAGTCATGATGTTACCACCAATCGCCTATTAGTTTAATAATAGAAATATTTAAAATATATATACATGTTCGTAAAAACGTTTTGACAATCTTTATATAATTATTTTTAAACTTACAGCAACATTTCTTATCTGTTTTCCAGCAAACCAATTAAGCATTCCCACAATAGATGAAAAAATTCTTGTCTTTTCTTCTGTAATTTCAGAAACATTTTATATGTAAAATTAACATCTGTATTAATTAATAAAATAAATTTAATGCGAGAAAATTTTGCAGAGATAATTACCTGGTTTAGTTTTAATTTGATGACGCAAAGCCTCTTCCATTTCAACTAGTGTTACACTAGCACCTATTCTGATTGCATCATTAAGCTCGGTTATAACACGTAATTCTTTTATTTTTAGAGGTTGAATGAGTATAGGGTATACAAAATGTTTGAATTTTACTTCAACGCCTAAAATATATGAAATTACTTTATAGTATATAATAATTAACTATTGAAATTCCTCTAATTGACTAAATCTTACCAACTTCCGTATTTCCAACAATGATTTTAGAATTTGGATATTGATGCTTTAATGTTAAAATTTCATGTAAATTTACTGGCCTATACCACGTGACTTCTCTGCCCTTTATAATTAAATATTCATCGTCTAATTCTGATGAAAGCTGAAATAAAAAATTTGTATTCAAATAAATTAAAAACTTAGCAAAATCATTCAATTAAGATTCTTGAAAGGTATCGCAAAAGTCACGTTATTTGTGTTTGTTTTATCTTTTTTTTGTTTTCTTATCACAACTCACTTGTAACTTTGGAGGAAATATAATTTCTTGTGTTGGATCGTATGCTGTAAATTCGTTTGTACTAAAAATCTCGGTTGGCTCTGATGTAAAAACTCGCTTGCAGCAAGCATCTCCCATAGCGCAAGCTTTTTCTTTTTCACCCGTGTTTGTTAATCGCGATCTTTCCCATTCTTCTGTAAATGTTTTGTAACCTTCTACGATAGCCCGATATCCAGTACATCTGCAGAGATTTCCTACAAAATTAAAAATTTTATTTCAACTTCGCGAGATTTCACTTGAAGATAAATGTTATTAACAAGCTTTAATTAGAAAATATTTTACCTTGAAAAGCAACTTCTATATCTTCCATTGAAGGCAAAGGTTTCGTTCTTAATAAAGCATACATCGACATAACAATACCAGGAGTGCAGAAACCGCATTGCGATCCGTGAGCTTTAGCGATTCGTTCCTGTACAGGGTGAAGTTTGGTTCTTGTACTACCGATACCTTCGACAGTAGTAACAGCCATGCCATGCATGGCACAAACCGGCGTAAGACATGCATTTGCCGCCACGTGACTGTAGTGTGTTAAGATAATTTTTCTTATTGCATATTACATTATAATTTATAATTTTAATCGATAGCCCGTGTGATTATATATGATATTTTAATTCTTTTTATCGATGTCTGATATCAAAATTAATTTTAGTTATTTTATAATGATGATAAAATGTAGCTTTTAGTTGAAGTAGGTGCGTAATTAAAATCTATTGATAATAAATTAAAATTTATATAATGAAATATAAAGAAACCTATTTCAATTTATTTGAATGAAGATTAATGTATAATTTTTATATTCAGTTTTTATTGTGCGAATTTATTTAAATATCGTGATTTACTTTTTTTTAAGTATTTATTTATTTAATAAATGCACAGATCAGACAAAAAGGAAAAAAAGTACTAATTTAAAATTACATTTTACAAAAACAAAAAAAAAAACACTATAAAATTAAAAAAAGAAAGTTTTATAAATAATTAAATAATTGAAGCATACATAATTTTGTTGTTTTTACGGTCATATCTTGAAACCATAACAGTGCAAGCACCACAACCACCTTCAGCACATCCAAGTTTTGTTCCATACAGATGAACTATTAGAAATTAGATTAAGGAAAATTGATAATTTGGCATAAAAATGTGTAAATTGTTTCTGAAGATATAAATGCAAACTATTTCAAAGGATACGTTTATTTCTAATGTAATATAGTAACGTCCATTCTGGTTCTACTCTGCTATCTCTTATCTTAAAAATTATAAAGTAGTATATAATAACTAATGTTTTTTTATTTCATATTTGTTTTTTATATGTCTTTAAGTTCGAATAAAATACTCACTTCTTTTCCATTTAAGTAAAAAACTAAAGTATGACTAATTTTTGGACTTCCACGATCACTGGTTAAATCTTCATACGATTTAAGAACTTGTTCAATCTCTTCTTTGTAAGCGAATGTTTCCATTCTTGCAATATCTTCAAACTATAAGGAAAAACTACTAATATTCTATGTCATAACAATTTTCTGATTTTATTAAATATTATCAGTAATGAAATTTTAATTAGATAAACCTTTTTTGATTTTGCTATTATGCAATGATACGCGTTCGTTGCAAAATTTATAATAAAACAAAGCAATATTTATTGAATTTTTATAAGTTACTAATTCATCTCCTTAAAATAAGTTCACAATCACTGCGATTCACTGAAGTCTGTTGATTTACTAAATTCAATTTACAAATATTACAGGAAGAAATATATTTTCATGATAAGAGTTAGTCCTTCCAGATATTATATTATCTTTGATTATCTAATTGATGAATGTAATTTTTGGAATTAATTTTAACTTGGTTTAATATATATATTTAGTTGTTATAATGCCGAAAATAATTACGTGTTACATAAATTAAAAAACTTTTTAAAAACTATTTTTGAAATGTTCAGTTGAATTTGTTTGAACACATCAAACCACTGCAATTGGTCTATTAACAATTTTAAATTAAAACTTGATTAGAGTTATTCAAACTAAAATGTGTGCGAATTTTACAAACGATCCGTTTTAGAAACCCGACAAGAAGAAACTACTTAGATATCTGCTAGAATATAAATCAATCACTTAACGTGGGTTTCCTGTTATTTCACAAGATTCCTATTCGAGTGCGATTTTAAAACAATCAATTACGCATTAATAATCAACTAATCAAATCAACTTCATTGATTAAAAATTATCTGTTTCTCGAGGTAATACAAAAAATAATTTACGAAAAGTATTTGTAAAATGAATATAGATCAATAAAAGGTGAAAGTTATAAGTAAGATATGAAAAATCTTTTTAAAAACGTCTATATAAAATTTGAAGAAAAAAAACAAAGAATTTCGCAGATTTATGAATATTTTGACTCTGAATTAGGATCATGGTTCAGATTAATACAAGATTAGTTTCAATGAACATTTTTTTAGA
Organism: Eupelmus urozonus; assembly: GCA_900480035.1. NCBI lineage: Eukaryota > Metazoa > Arthropoda > Insecta > Hymenoptera > Eupelmidae > Eupelmus > Eupelmus urozonus. The sequence continues at coordinate 260 of UELX01006225.1, read as the reverse complement.
TCAATAATTTCTTTTAAAATCAAAAAGTTATGAAAAATTTATATTTTTTAAGTCAATATTAAAAAATTACAAAAGTTAGAATTACAGTAATAGAAAACTTACTTATTGTTGATCACATTATAAAAAAATAAAATTTTCTCCACACGGCGCGTAAAGTGCGTACTGTACGCCCTGCGGGCGAACTCTACAGCACGCATTTTACGCTCCTCGTGGAGAAAAATAGTATATGCACCATGGGAGTAAGTAAAGAAAGCCTCAGA
>UELX01006224.1:0-11410 GCA_900480035.1 Eupelmus urozonus | reverse complement strand
AGTTCGTGGTGATCAATATATTCATTTCTTTCTAAAACTTAATACGACAGCGAACAATAGAGTCATATTTATAATATATTTTATATTAATTTGAATATACTGTAAGTACAATTAAAATTTTTTTATTCTGAAAACTGTAATAAAAGCTTCTTTTTTCAACTTTGATTCCAGTTATTGGAAGTTTATTGAGAATATTTTTAAACTGAATTACATTTCAAATCGAAGTTCATTTATTTACATTTTCCTTAAAATAAGACTACAAAAATCCATAAATTGAGTTATATCCAAAGAATTTACAATTGCGGCTCTGATAATTTTTTTTTGATACCTGAAAACATATCTAAAGGTTTCATCAAAATTTGAGATTCAAAGGTGATATACTCCCCTAGTAAGTGTACATAAAAAAACGTCTTTTTTTAAAAAAAGTTTTTAAATATTTTTAAAATAAAAAATTATGTATATGGATTATTTTAAAATTTGGTCAAGAAACACACGCATGCACGCGCGCATATTCACTCACACACATGTACACACACCCACAGTTTTTAAAACACCTATATTCCGATCCCGTAAGGTAATAAAATTTTTCTAAAATAAAAAATCATAAACGAAAATTTCCAGCAATGCAAAGCTTTCTCTACGAGAAAAGCCTTCATCATGCCAAAACTGAATTTGATATTTTTTCGCCTAGTTGAAATAAGTTTTATATTTTAAGAAAAATATCATTTAATTTCTTCAATTAATCGTGGTATCCGTTATCCTTTATATGACTGATGACCGGCATTAAAAGTACCGACATTATCTCGCCTTTTTATTCACAATCCTTTCATTTTCAATTTCAGAGTGGTAACAGGAGTTCGATTCAATAAAACGAATCATGTAATATACATTCAAATACAGCAAGGAACGCTAGGACCCAATGGAACAATAAGAGTAACGCCAGATGATAAACCCGAATGGAAAGATATTAACGCGATATCGACGCACGACTTGGTTGAAAAGTTCTCGACTTTCCACCATGATAAGCTATATAAAGATCCTGACCATGAATATTATATATATGATGATTGGACAGAATTTCACAAAAATAAAGAAGTTTACGCAGTCAAATATCATCAATCGATAGTTTACTTGGACACTTTGGAGTCGCGACCAGAAGAACTTCTCACGGGTTTGAAATTTGTGCAAGACGGCGATGATTTAAAATTGGTAATTCATACAACTCCGTTCGATTATGCCACTGGCAAATTGAATACTGATTTGGCTGATTGGCGGCCTAATTTGAGTTCGAATTCTCGTAACCAAAGGTAAGAGAAAAAATATAAATAGTTTCATTTAAAAGAAAGTCTTAATTTTTGTTCATTTAAATAATTAGGTTATAATAAAATACTTTGAATTTAATTATATAGACCTACTATATTTTAAAAAAAGCCAAGTAATATTTTATGTTACACCTCCAATGGAAATAAAAATCGTACGTTCGCGTAAAATTTCGTACGTTTTTAGGAAGATTTGGTCGATTGATACAGAAACGTACTTGAAGGTACATACATAAATGCACAGAAACGTATGAAAATTTACAATATTAATTAAACAGAAACTCACAAAACCATATATTGAGTAAAAAAGTCACGTGAGGTCGAAATCACTTCTTCGCTGATGCATCTAACCATATATATATTTTTTTATATGACGTGCAAAAAATGAGATTTAGTATACGCTTTTTTTTCTTTGTACATGCACAAAACAGAGCTTTGCCACGAAGTGTCAAAAAAATTGACGTGTACTTGGCTCGTTCCTAATAATCAATCAAAAGTTGGATTAATGAAAATATTTACAAGACGAGTTGTACCCATACGATACTTTTGTAAATTTATTTATACATAATGCAAAATCACACTAAATACTTAGAAAAAAATTTAAATAGTTTAATTAAATATTTGTAATAGTAGTGAAAGAAAATATGATCTTTGAAAATCTTTATTTCAGACGCGAAGTAAAACTTGAAGAGCCCGATGATCCAACTAGACGGACAGTAATCTTGAATCAAGAAGGACAATCAACCGAAATAGATACAATTTCAGACAGCAATCAATATGTGAAATTCCAAAGAACGGACGTAAAACTAGATTTTGGACAATACACTGTTCCGTTCATAGACTTGCAGAATGTTGAAACAAATCCTTCCATGCCAGTATCTGGCGTTGGACTTATCCACAGAGGTAGGAAACGGTCTGGAGGATTTTTAGCTTTCAAACTGATACACTACGATTATTTTCTGCATATGTAAATAAATTTTTTAATGCGAATAAATTGACGAGTTCTTAAGAAGAAGGGCATATGTACTGTAAATATATCGAGAGTTAACATTCTTTCTATAAAAACGCTTCAATTACCGATTTTTATTAAGTCTTAAAAAATGATTTTTTTTATTTCTATAAAACTTATTTTTTTATAAGTGTAAAAACTGATTAAATTAATTAATTAAATAATTAAGCTTAAGATAAGTTTAATAATGTTTGTTAATAAATATTTATATTGTATTATTATTATGATAACTAATAGAATAAAATGCTTTGCATCGGTATGATTACATTTGAACTTCTTTTTACATTTCATAATCGTATCTTAATCTTCTACTGCACAAGATAAATTACTTCAAAATAATGACTATGAAACTCGTCGGATGACTAAAAATTTTTGTATTTGGATGGGAGTTAAACGGCTGTGAATACGACAACAGCTAGGTCACTTTTGGTTGATACTTAAAATTGGAAAAATTTGTTACGATTTTTTTTCTCTTCCATATATATAACGAAACATAATGATACCATAAAAGAAATAGTTTGAGGAAAAATGGAATAACTACACTGAATTTTGTCAGAAATCTATTTACTTATATGAATATATGTATAAATAATCTGAACAAATTAAAAGAAACGTTTAAAAATATTGGTGTAACTTCTGTATGTTCCGCAATTTTGTATTTCAATTGAAAAATTCTGTATTTTGTTATACTTTATTTTAAATTTTATGTTTCGGAAATTTGTATAAATATTGGAAATGGAACTTTTAAAGTAGAACATGTATATAATTATGATTTTATTACATAATTTTATTTTTAACAGTTTGATTATTTTAATATCACTTAGATGCACATTAAAAATCTAAGTAAAAGAATTCACAGTAAAAAATAAAAACTTAAACTGTTATATGAAGTAAAAGAAATTGAGATCAGTTTTATTAATTAATAACCTGAATAGTTACGTTAAGTTACGTTAAGTTTTTGACTTTTAGAAATCGTAGAATATAATTTTGGTTAATATAAAATTTTTTTAATTACTATATACTTATTATATGTTATTTTACAATATTTGACTGATCTATATTGTGTTCTAGAAGTTTAGAAAAAATTAAGTAATAATTATTACACACTTATTTTTGTAATATTTTTTTTTTAATACATTATTAGTTATTTTTTTATAAATACTCTTATTAATTTTTTATTAATTTTTCAAAAGAATTAATGTATAGTATCTGCAGTGTTTCTCTTACAGATGATTTTAAATTTGGTATGGCATGTATAAACTGGTTAATTTAGTATGACAAATGAATAGTATCAAAAACTTCGAATACAATTGAGACCACTAAAATGTGCCAAAATGACATAAAATTTTATATCAACCAATATTATCTTCTATGTACTGTTGCTAAAAATAAACAATTTTTTTTCATATGCAGTGACTTCAACTCAGGCTAAGTGACTTAAAAAGAATTCAGTTTTCGTATTAAATGTAAGGCTATATTCTAAACGTTTTAAAATTTATAAAAATATAAAATTTTTAAAAATCTGTATAAAAGCTTAATGTATTGCTATCTACCCCTACATTTTTTTCAAGAAATGATTTTTTCTATAAAATATAAAAACATTTTTAGTTAAATTCTCTCGCAAAATTTGCGTAAAATTTCAAAAGTAAAATATCGGCCGAATAATAGCGGTAAGGGTTTGAACACTCCAGGCTTTACCAATAAGCTGGAGTCGGCGCGTCTTCTGTAGATTAGCATCTGTATAGTGAGCGGGAAAGCCGAATATTTCTTCAAGCTCAGTCACCCAGAGCATGTCTTTCTTTCCGTCCATTAACACTGGTTTAAGATTTTCCTTGGCTGTGAAAAATTACACTATTAAACTTTAAGAATTAAAACTATTTGAATAAAATAAATAAGTCTAATTAATTTAAAAAATAAAGAACATACAACAAATAAAAAAATTACGATTGATTTCTATTGTAACATTATAGTACATAACAATACAAATAGCTTAAGTAGCACTTTATGACACACTGTATTTGCTAAAGTCGGGCATTAAACATCGTGCTATAAAGGGCAACTTGTGACACGTGTATGGTACAATATTTTATAGCACAGTCTATTACAAATCTACTATTACGCCATAATCCATATGCCATCAGCAGTCCAATCTGGTACCGTGAAATAGCATAAGCACGGGGTAAAAATGGACTACGCGGAAAGAAATGTTCAGCTAAAAATTTTATGCTTAATCTTTATGTTATATTAAATTCAGATGACGGATTGTTTGTATGCTAGTCATGAAAATTCAGTTATATAATTTTGAATTTATACCACGCAGTGTTATAAAAAAGTTTTACAAAATCTCACTGCACATGAATCAAATTTTAAGTGAATATGTATGAGTATTACTGTACTTTGATTTAGAGAATTTGTTCTCGTGGTGACAGTCATTATTTTCTTGACTAAAGCCTGCCTGTTGCAACGTTTCCTAAGCACATCTTGCAAAATAACGTCGTTTACTTGATAAGGGCCCCACGGTAAATTGCCCCAATACAATCTAGGCCTGTGTTGGGCCGAAAAATCCGCAGAGTCTAAAAATAATGGCTCCCGTCCCAAATTTCTGTAACAAAATTACAATTTAAATATTGAATTAAAAATCGTACTTTTAATATTTATTTAGAATAAATTTAACAGATCTTGATTCTTAAAATCTAAAGAAAAGAAAAAATCTTTATTACTCACTCGCTTATTTGCATTCTAAATTTCTTTGGCATTGAAGCAACATTTTCAAAGAGCCAAAATAAATGTCGCTTCTTATTGTACTTTTTAACCAATTTCTTAATTCTACAGTAATCATAAAAAAGCACACCCGAACCTTCAGGATCTAAAACCAAAATTTTAAACAAATTAACAATATTTACTTGGTAAGATAATGTAAATAACAATGACTACCGTCTAATCCTCTTCGTTTTGGATTCGCTAAGCTTAACTCATTGCACGGTGATCCTCCTATTAGTAAATCTATAGGGGTGATCTCTTTGATTTTCTTATCGTCTATATTTCTAACGTCACCCAATTGAATGACTTCGTGACCGTGATTAAAAAATGTAACTTGCATCGAGTCTGGATCAATCTCACTTGCATAATAGCATTCAACTTTGATGTTAAGCTTTTTTAATACAACGAGACCTGAGAAAAGTTTAGCATCTTTGATAGAATAATAAGAAAAAATAAATGATTCTAGGTATATTTTGAATTAATAAATTATTTTTAACTAAAACCATAAAGCAAATTTAATATTTCATATTGTTAAGTACTAAATTTTATTAGCCGTTTATTAGTGGAAAGCTTTACCAGACTTATTTCAAACACTTATATACTTATAGGCTTGTTAATTCCAAACCGCAACTACAGAAAAATAAAAAATCGAATTTTTGAATTAAAAGAGCTTTTAAAATTTTATAATTTAACATTCGAAAAAATCTGTTCTACATGAATCCTATATCAACTTTTGCATTAGATATGAATTTTTATAAATTCATGTAAAACCTAGAGGAAAGCATATACAAATCTCACTATGCGGGGTCCACGTGAGTCCTAAATGGATCCTGCCGCAAAACCCCGTATAAGTCTCACATGATTCTCTCAAAAATATAAAAAATATATCAAAATATATCAAAAAATTCTTCCACACTCAGGTCTGTCATCTCTTTTTAGTGGAATAGCTTTACTGATGAAATAATTTAGCTGTTTGTAAATGATTATTTTTATAACATACCGGTCCCAATGCCATCGAACAACGATAAAACCCTAATTTTCCTATTAGGATCTAAGCGCTCCAAGGTTGAGGGTGCTTTGTCATCACAGTTTATACGATAAATTGATATCATTCGGTTTCTCCAATCATCACGAATTTTTATCACGCCTTTTTTGGTTGTCAGGGAACTTGCGTCGCACAAAAAACAATACCAGGGATGTTTCAACAAAATTGCTTCGTAAACGTCTGGGCAAATAATATACTTAATACAAGCAGTACAAAATACTCTAAAAATAAAAATAAAAAATGAAAAATAAAAAAAAGCTCATATCGAAAATGGATGCATCATACTCCAAAACTATAATACTACTATTTATTTAAATTTAAGTTTTAATTTAACTTAAATGTTTTATGTACTGGTTCTAAAGTATAAAAAAATCCTACTATTTAATACTAATATATTTAGATTAGTATTGAAGGACAGTGTATCGGAACAAATCCACCGTTTTTATGCACATATTCTCAAGTACACAACCATCCCAGTAATAAATGTTACTCATTTATACTCAATGCACAGTTAGTAATTTGGGAATTTATCTTAACATTGAATTATTACATAAATATATTTTCTTACAAAACAGAATATGTATAGTGTTCATATAAAATATAAAATATACTTTCTAGAAATTATTAAAAATAAAATAGTTTTATTAAATAATTGAAATTAATTTTTTTTTTAAATTGTTCAAATTTGTTGTAGTCTCACCTACTATTAACTCCATTTAGCAAATTATAATGGACTTAATCCTTTTTTTTTTAAATGACAAACATTTAGCTTACCTAGGACAATTCATGCTGTCACACATAGCAACTAAATCATCACCACCACACAAAGTGCAAAAGAACTGTAATAAAATTATATACTTAGTATAAAATTATAACCATTATACAATAATAAATACAATTGAAATTAAAATACATACACATTTTCCGTCGTTTCCATAAGCAAAAATTTTAGGTCTGAATTCTTCCTAGAGAATATAGTGTATCATTATAAACTTAATAAGACATGGTTTATTTCTTTATTTTAACATTAAAACAAACTGTTACCAAACATTTATTACACATTGATGCCCAGAAAAACGGATGTTCCAATAATTCTTCATTTGACTCAAAACACGTTATACATAAGGATTCTATCGGCAGTTTTTTCGAAAGTACAAGTTGTAAATTTGCTGTAAAAAATTTTAATGCAAATGATTTTTAACGAAAAAATATTTATTTTACGTTAGGCATAGCGTAATAAAATATAATATTCATTTTATTGGACTTTCCAAACCGTTTCATCATATGTTCATATGGATGATATGTACTCTACATGTCCACTGTGGTTGGCAAAACCAGAACTGCCCGCCTTTATACTTAAACTCTTGAATAAAATGTCTTTATTTTTAATGAGCATTTATATCTGTTTTTCTACAACCACAGTGGTCTCACAGAGCAACAAGACTATTCCGAAAATCCAGTAAATTTTATTTCTAAACTATGTTATTAAAGATAAAGAGAATTTTTCATTTATGTGTGCATTTTACATACTAGATTTTAATATACGTTGCTTCCTTTCCTCACTAACTGGTTGATTATTAATTTGTTTTCTTAGTTGCTTTTTAATAGTATGAGAATAAAGATCTTCTTCATTTGGATCAGATAATTCTATATTTTTTAACTTAAATCGATCTTTGGATTTATAAAATAGATGAATTACATCCTCTAAATTCCAAGGTTCAGTCAAGTATCTTAATTGTTCACAATAATCCTGCATAATATTCGATAAGTCTCAAGATAAAATTTGTTATTAAAATATAATTTATATAAGTAAATAATTTAATGTATTACTTTAGCAGCTTGAAGAACAGCTTTAGAAAAAAGATCGTCCTTCATTGATCGAATTTTAGTTTCCATTTTTTCTATACCTGTTGGAAACGTAAGAATTTGTCGATACTCTACCTACAATTTAACATAAAAAAATTATTTTTCAAACCGTTGATATAAAATTTTATATGATTTTTTGAAGAAAAGTAAAAATTTTACTTGAGAATATTTATAGTCTCCATACCACATGACCCATTGATGAGCAACGTTCGGTTGCTTTCGGTTCAAATGTTGGTAGTTCATAATAACACCTTTGAAAATTTTTGCTTTTTATATTTACGCAATAAAACTATTTTTATAGATATAATAAATTGTATATTACATGGCCATAAACTGTATCCTGGCATTTTTGCCCACACAATCATTCCAGGTTTCTGATCCATAATGTTAATACCGCCATCTTCAACAGGTTTTTCTAGCTTTTCTACCTTTTGCAAAGAATTTTTTACTTCTATTACTTTATTTAATCCTAAAACAAAGAAATTATTTTAATATTACTTATTTTTTAATCTTTATAATTAATGATTAAACGAATTAAAAACTAATCTTTACACTTAAATTTAAAAAAAAAAAGAAAAAAATTCTAAATAAATTATAAAAAAAAAACAAAAAATAATTACGTTCTTTTTCTTGTTGTCGTAGATATTTCTCATTATGTACAAAATTTACCTTCTTCAAGTCATCCAATTTATTTGAAAGGTTTTCTGGGTAAGGATAGAAAAGTAGCTTATCCACTGCAAATTAATATGTATATATACTATAGTTGAAAAATTATTATTTATGATTATTATTCCTTATTACGACTTACGTTTATCTTTGAAAGGTAAAATATTGGATTTCATCCACGAAACGTATGGCCTCACTAAGGCGCCACCGGTAAAATGTTTCTTCAACAACTTGTAATAGTATTTCATAGATTACCCAATTTATAACGTTGAATAACTTTAATTTACTATAGATTTAAATAAGGCATTACCTGAATAGTTCTAAAACAAGCTTCATCTTTTAGCTTTTTACTGGTAACCTTATTCTTTGGATTCGTCGATAAACTCATGAGTCTGGCTTCTAAGTTGCTTGAAAATGAATCAACGTATTTTTCAGGTAACTATAAATATTTTATAAATTATTAATGTTTCGAAAAATGCATAAAAAAGCTAAAATTGTTATATCAAACCTCGGAAATTCGCGACTCTCCGATCCAAGAAATCCATATCTTTCCTGGCGTAGCGATCATGCCAGCATCTTCAGCTTTGATGACTAGTGCTATTTGGATTAAAAAAAAGATTCAATATATATTTTTCTATATTAAAAAAAGTTTTCACCGCCGTCTTGTGTAAAATCGAAGACCTTTTCTTTCTTCGAAAATAGCCACTGTTTTGCCGGGATGTACGTTATTTTTCAATATTGTTACTTTATTTTATATATAAGGTCGTTATTTTAACGCTGATTTATATTATTATTTTTACGTTGATTTTATATTTTTTTGCAATGTTTATATACTTAATTTATCGAAAAGTTTTCGTTATATCTGAAAATAGCTGTTATTTTCTAATTATTTTTTCACTTTTTAAGATTATTTTTTTTAATTTTTTACGTTATTTTCCTTAATTTAACGTTGAATTTGTGATATTTCCAACATTTCTGATTAATTTTTCGAGAAGCTTTTTATTTCCGAAACAAGCTATTATCTGCAGGATTTTACGTTGCCTTTTTATCGTTTTACTTTATTATCCTTAAGTTAATATTGTTTTTATAATATTTTTACGTCAAAGATACGCAAAATGTAAAATTTTAATATTTATTCAAATGGACATATTAGACAAGAAAAGTTACCGCGTGTGTGTGGTAATTAAAATGTTAGAGAAATCGTGTAAACAAAGCATTTTGTTTTAACTTTTTTACGCGCATATATCCCCTGGTGGAAATGAATTCCATTCTATGGCTAGTTAATAGCTTGAAGGGTAGAATATAGATAAAAACCAGCTATTTCTTGGCCTCCAACTATTTTAAATGGTTAAATTTCTACCAGGGTCGGGCCTAAAAATAATTGTAAATAAGGTCTAATATTGTGTCTATATAAAAAAAGTTTTATATAAATGATTTGTGGGCAATATTTTATTGTAAAAGTCACTTCTTATTAGCGATTCCGTATTGAAATGAAAAAAATCTACATTCTAAAGAGTTAGTCTCGATAAACTTACCAGGCCACCAGCTAGTCCTGAAATATCCCCAGACGAGCTTTCCCGGTGCGTAGTCGATTTTTTTAACAGGCTTCTCTATGTTGGTTTTCACAAGATGCCTGGTCACTCGTCGCGTCTCCTCGAACTCTCCCTCGATTATTGGAGACTCCTCACTGACGAGCACCTCCCGGCTTCTGTGAGCAGTCCGGCACTTCTTTATTCGTGGCCCGGCATCGTTGTTCTCTACTCCGGTCGAGGAGGCATCGTTGACCGTTGAACTCTCTCTAATGGGCTTTCGCTTGCTAGGGCAAATCCTCAGTGTATCGTCCCCGTGGATCAGATAGTCGTGGTCATTTAACGAGATCTTTCTGATGTATTCATTGCCGAGCTTGGAACTCGTTGAAAAGAAACTGTCTTCGCTTGACATGGAATCGAAGCTTTCTATGCCGCTGTCGTCTCTTGAAGAACTCATCAGAGTATCTTGAGATTCGCTAAAGGACGAGCTTGCTGAATTTTCTGAAATCAAGAGCGAGCTATTGTTGACGGAAGACGTAGAATTTAAAATTGGGTATTTTGAAAGCTCGTCGCCTCTAGTTATGTCTTTGTCAAATTGGAGCTCGATATTCTGGCTTGCGGATTTGAGCGTTAAAGTCGCATCTTCTTCAGCGTCGTTTTCAATTTCCGTGCATATGTTACTCTGAGCGCTATGAACGTTGCAGGTTTCTTCTTCTATAGGTTCTATATTTACAATTCCATCTAATGCACTTTCATCTTCTTTGGTACCGTTGTAACAAATGTTTGCCGAAGTATTGCTAAGTTCGGTGTTACTGCTGTCTCGTTCTTTGAAAGCATCAATTTCAACACAGTTTTGAACATCGAATTCCGAATAATCCACCGAAGTTTCGTAAATATAATCAATTTTATCATTTATTTTTTTAAGCGACTTTAAATTCTCATCTAGTTGCGAAATAGCTGACTCATTTTTATCGCTCACATTGACTAGCTTACAATAAGTATGATCATCGATAAATAAATCGGTCGCCATAGTCTCCATCCATATATTACCCGACCAATAGGATTGATTAGTCATCTTTTCCTGAAACAGTCAATAAATTAATTAATAATAACAAAAATTAAGTTAATGGAAAAAAATGTTGGCTCTGGAGATCTCGAAAGTATTTTGAATTTTCTCAGCACCTAGAATGGCTTGCGGCAACCCGACCTTTGACGT
>UELX01006223.1:0-11421 GCA_900480035.1 Eupelmus urozonus | reverse complement strand
AATGTAAGTTGAAAAACTCATTTGTAAGAAGTGTGATTCGATTCAGAAAAATTCGACATTTTAGTGCAAATTTGAACTGAGCTTTCGCTTTTGTGATACCCACCCCGAACGCGTTTAATAAATGCAGAAGTTTGAAGCGATTGGTAAAATGAGAGCTATCGTAAAACAACAATACTATTCTCCAATAATTTTATCTCGTTAGTTTTTTAATCTATTTAGCCAGAATATAGAGCAATCAATAAATAAAATAAAGAATTAAACGATATGTAAGAGGTCGAAACTTTCTAAAACTTAAACAACTAAAAAATATCTAAGGTGTGTGAAAAATTTTTCTTAGATTCTCAACTTAAGTATAGTACGCACTTTACGCGCCGTGAGGAGTAAAATATTATTATATATTTATTTTATTGTACATATTTACATCATGCAAAATTTAAAATTGTCTGTATTGTTAAAATAGTTATAAGAGCCATATTCATAACTTCTTATTGAGATTATTGTCTATAGAATTTAAAAAATGCTCGTATTCTTTGAATTTAAAGAAATTTTACATTTATTTAACAAGACAAAAAGTTTGTAGGCTTTTTCACCGCAATTATATAATATAATATATTTATTATATGTATTATTGATAAAAAACAAGGGTATTTTAAACGCCATAGAGATAATTGATATATGTAATACACATGATTGTTATAGAATTAATATGTGTCTTTACTTTTTACAGAATTAATCAAATTATCAAATATTTTATTTGTATCTGTCTAAAAAACAATTTTCAGGAATATTTCTAGTTTTTATCAAATAGTTAATATAGAATATCGTAAATATTCTTATTATTTAATATTATTATTTATTTTTTTTATTTTGAACTTAGATAAAAATAATTCCAATTGAATTACTTTAAAAGAAATAAGAGTTTATTCAATTAATTTTTAAATATAATAAATTCATTGAATGTTTGTGCATTATTTGTACTCGCGTATTTATCGTTTATTCAATACGAATCAACACTAAAATACGTTTAATATTAGTCATTGAAAATGGTTATAAAATAGTAAAAAGGCTGGCTCTTTTTAAAAAATCACAAATTAAATTGATTAGCGCCGTTAAAAGCGCACTCTTATTTTACCAATAAGTATTTTTACATTTTGTATAAAGAATTTAATAGCTTGCACTGTTTAACTCTTAAAAGCTACATCTACCGTATTTATTTGCTTTACTATCTAAAACTAAAATGTTAAAAAACCACGTATTCTATGTGCCCGCGGTAATGTGAAAGCACTTATTCATTAGAATAAGTGATTTTTCACTCTTTCAGATTAAGATAGTATACAATAAGCCGTTCTAAGTTTCGTATCGTCAGTTAAAAATGATTAAAAAATAAAATAAATGGCCTTGAGATATAAGGGCGCTTACGAGATGAATATCGCAATGTCACCGTAAGTTTTTTTAACGCTAGATTAGGCTCAACGAGTCCCAAGTGCGCCTAACGTACATAACGGCTTAAATGTTAAGCAGCATTTGAATAGGCGACGAAAAAATGCTCCTCTCTTTCTCTCTCTCTCTTTCTTTCTCCTGCACTCTTGGCAGAAGAAATAATTGAATCTGCGCGTGCGGAACCATTGCAACGTATTGCACAATTCTATGCTCAGTAGAGGACAGAAGGTGGTAGAGAGAGAGAGAGAGCGAGAGAGAGAGAGAGAGAAAGCTAAGGGGTAGCAGAATGGCGGGTTGATTTTGCGCCCTGGCAAATGCCCGGCGCAAGCTGCAGCCATTTTTTGGGTCTGAGAGCGGCTCTCGGGGTGGCTCGTACGTGGGGTGAGCTCGCTCTATCTCTCGGTCTGGCGCGCTCGGGGAGAGGGAGAGAAAGGGCGGTAGTCTTTCGGGGGGTAGGAGAGGCCGTGGCTATATAGGCAGGCATCGGGCCCACCCTGAGCCAATCGGCAGTCGAATCAAGTCGGCTGCACTGCATCCGGCATCCCCTCGTCTCTCCTTCTCTCTTTCTGGCTGTGGCTGTATACACAGAGAACCAGGCGGTCGCCGCTGCATTCTGCAGAGAGAGAGATGGAGCGCCGCGAAAAAAATGCGGGATAAAAAGCGGAGCGCGCTTGCGTATATAAGCGCTGGGGCCGGTGCGTGAGCTGCGAGCCAGCGGCGACTCAGTCCATCTGCCTGCGCGCGCTCGCGAGCCTCGCGGCTTGCTGTGTTTTGTTGGCGACGAGAAAGAGAGAGAGAGAGAGAGAAAGAGAGCAAGCGTAGGGAGGGCATCGGGCAGCGCGAGCGGCAAAAACTCGCCTAACCCTTCCTTGATTACAATGCTGGCAAAAAGCGAAATACTAACCGCTGCCGCCCCGCCGCCGCCAAGCCGCCGCCACCGCCTGAGCTAAGAAACTAGACTCGTTTTTGCTACGTGGCCAACGAGAACGCGCGCGAGAGAGAGAGAGAGAGAGCCCGAGAGCACAGAGAGCCCCGCGAAAGAGAGAGAGAGAGAGCGAGCTGCTCCGGCTACGTCAAGTATCACGGACACAAAGAAATGAGTTCCTCTACGCTTCTTTTGCGCCGAGCGAGCCAAAGCCTTCCTTCCTTCCTCGAGCCGGAGCCTCAGCCTTCGCCCATTGTCTCCATCTCTCTCTTCTTGGTCTTCGCTGCTGCGCGCTATTATCTCCTGGCCCAAAAAACCATCTCGTTCATCGCCGTCGTCGTCGGCGGCGGTGGCGTCCTGGCTGCTGTCCTCCTCGTCGCCCTCCAATTGCCTCCTACAGCACCGATGACTTGCAGACTATGTGCTGACGCGACTTGCTAATTCTTATCCCCGGCCTGCGAGAGCTTTCACCGGAGGGGGACAGTTATGGATTCGCGCTAGTTAATTCTAAGGGGCTGAAAGCTCGATGGACTTGGCTGCGAGATACGTTGCCAACGTTTTCCTGGCTTTTGGATTAGCGCGGTTCGCTTAGCTTCAATATTGAGCTTTTTAGAAAAATTATAACAAGACTACTTAATAAGGATTTAAAATTAATCGAATTGAAGGTTTTGCGGACTTGGACCGTGCGCTGTCGTTCAGGATGACGACGTTTTCTGGAAATTACAGTCCACTTTATCAGGGCGAGCCTGAATCTGTAATGTCTGCGGGATGTTGGCATCTTAAATGACGACAGACGGTTGAAATCCAAAAAACCCTTAAAATGATCGAGTATTGCTGAGAAAGCTTTAAATTAAAATAAATCGTTTCTTTTTTAAATGTATGCAAATATATGTAAATGCAGCAAAAATTGGCAGTCTTTCAAAAAAAATTTTGGAATGTTCAATGAGATAAACTATTTTACTCATATAGTTTTGATAATATTATAATAATTTTTAACCAAATTGTTCTAAACTTTAACTAATTTTGTTGCACAAAGCATGTCTTTTGATCAATATGCTCATAACTTTTTCTAAATTTGTTTAAAAAATTGTGATAAGCTTTAGTTAACAAATCTAATTTTGCCAAGCCTCGGTTTTATTCTTCCTTATAACTTTAACTAAATTTCTTTATTGATAATTTCAACAGAATTTAATAACAAGACTTGATTTAATCACTTTGCTTTTGAATTATTTACATTCGTAAGTCTAAAATCATTTTCAAGATAAAACTCAACAAGCACTAGATTGCGTAATAAAAAAAATCCTACATACATACAAACGCTAAGATCTTACACTGCACGTGGGTGCAGCGGCCCGAGTGCGGCGCTCGGTACACATCATAGTTACAGAAGCAAGCATACAGACAAGCGCAACTGGCCTGGCTTACTCGCAGCGCGCAGATACAGAATCGCGATATATAGGCCTTATGTCTCTCCCGTGCGCCGTTATTATAATAACTCGCGGAGTGCGTGAGAGACTGCAGCTCTCAGCGAGCGCTCGCGCGCAGAGCCAGAGAGCGAGAAAGAAAGGACGAAAGGTGGGGTGGGAGAGGAGGGCAACGAAAGGCTCGCAACGCGGCAGCCCCGCGTGTAATAAGAGCCGTCGGTCAGTTTTTTCGATTCGCAAACTGATCCTTCTTTTTACCGTCCACCTCTCTCTCTCTCTCTCTTGCCTGCTTTTCGTTCTTTCGCGCGCGCGCGCTCTCTCGACTCGTCGCTTATATGCGCGGCGAGCTTCCATGCAGCCTATTAATTTATACGCGATCCCGAGGCCCCGGCGCACTACGTGTGTGCACGCGCAACTTTTTTCCCCGGCGTTCTGCGAAATTTGCAACAACTAATCGGCTGTCCGCCAGAGCGCAGGACCTCTTTTTATCGCTGTATAATTCTTTTGCTGCGCGCGCGCGCGCGGCTGGAGGAGTAGAGCTGCTGCAAGTCGTATGGGAGAGAGAGCTGGCTTGAGGGGATAATGCGGAGAGCGGCGAGCTCGAAAGACTCTCTCACGGACAATCAAAGCGATTCCGATGAATTTTTGATGTTTATGGGGATGGGTTGATTAATTTCGATGATTTGGAAATTGAGGAGGCTGCTGGAGATGTTGGATTGAGAGAATTTTTTTCTTATAAAAGTTGATGGTTTTTAAGAATGATGCATTTATATTGTGAAGTTTTAATCGTGCGTATGTAGATTGATTAATAGACTTACTGGATTACCTAATTACATATTTATATATTTATATGTTTATGAATACCAATTAGAACGGAAGGGAATGTAAACACAATTACATGATATTAGGCCCAACCATTTCAACTTATACTACTTATATTGCTATTTTTTTTAAAGAATCGAATATTGTAAAATCGATACGTAATTTTTACCACAGTTAGTAAGACAATTAATTCTTATGTCACTTTACTCATTATAAGCTATTATAAGCTTAAAAAAACCAAGAAAAATAAAAAATGTATACTGAATTGAAATAAAAATATTATTCGAATATTTAATTCTTTTGAACAATTTACTATGCTGTAATTAGAATTAATTTTAACACACGACAATACTATAATGTAAAATATTTAGTGTCTTGTGTAGTAAGATCAAGAACTACACAAATAATGTTTTTAATACACAAAGTGTGTTAAAAACGGCACCTGACTTTTAACAGTGTATAAAAATGAAAACTGCTTTTACTACATCAAATAATTAAGATAGTTATAAATCTTCATTTTCACTGTCACTTACTCTCTAAAAGATAAGGAGTAAATCCATGCCCGAATTTACTCCTTAGCAAAATTTACTCCTTATAAAGCGTATATTTTTAAATTTACTATTTATAAGGAGTAAATTTTATGAAATTACAAAATTTACTCCATATATGGAGTAAATCTTGGCAAATCAAAAAATTTACTCCTCATAAGGAATAACATTTAAATTTTACTCCTTATAAGAGTATAATATATAAAGAGTAAATTTTATAAAATCAAGAAATTTTTCTCTTTATAAGGAGTAAATTTTTTCGATTACCCGAAATTTACTCCTTATAAGGAGTAAATCATATGATTTATCAACTTTTACTTCTGATAAGGAGTAAACTTTAATTTTTACTCTTTATGAGAAGTAAATTACTTGATTTTATGAAATTTACTCCTTATAAGGAGTACAATTTTTAATTTTACGAAATTTACTCCTTATGAGGAGTAAATCAAAAAAAACTCCTTATAAGGAGTACAATTTTTAATTTCACGAAATTTACTCCTTATGAGGAGTAAATAAAAAAATACTCTTTATAAGGAGTAAATTTTGTTAAGGAGTAAATTCGGACATGGATTTACTTATCTTTTAGAGAGTCGCATAAAAATCGATATTCAATGCATACTACCAAAATTACAAAACACTAAATGGGGCATCAAATTAAGACAATCGTTCAACATCGCGAAAATCATTGATATTGACATTAAGAACTAATTTTAAAAGTATGAAAGAATTCAATTAATTCTCTTTAAAAATTCTTCTTATTTCTTATACGAAAAAAAAACTCTCTAAGGCTCCTAATTAGGTATTGCGCGCCACAGTAGTGAATTCCTAAGTAGTCCTCTGAATTCCCCCTTTTTAAACTCACGTCCACTTTTTCAAACTATAACTAATACAGTAATAATTATTGTTCATTAATAAATAATAAATTATTAATATTTTCTCATTACAGTAGTACAAACATCGATGCCTCAGAACGAAGCTGAATTGCAGCTCTACCGAGTGATGCAGCGAGCCTCTTTACTAAGTTATTATGATACACTTTTAGAGATGGGTAAGTCAAAACAAAAAAGCAATTGCATAAATTACAGCCTTAAAAGAAAAACTTTAAATCACCGTTTATAAACGAATCAAGGCAATAATTAACGTATTTGCGCAGGTGGCGACGATGTACAGCAACTCTGCGACGCCGGCGAGGAGGAGTTTTTGGAGATAATGGCCCTCGTCGGCATGGCCAGTAAGCCCCTGCACGTGCGCCGCTTGCAGAAAGCTCTCCAGGAGTGGCTGACCAATCCCGGTAAAACCATCCTACATCCCCTTAAACGAAAAAAATCTTCAACCTAAACTCTCACTTCGCAAAACAAAGCACTGTAGCTAAAACCTCGCATGATCCAGCTATGTTTCAGACGCCCGTTTTAGTGCCCCCAGCGAGCGGCTCGGCCAGCGCGGCGGGCGGCAAACCCGTAGCAGCAGCGGCGCCTGTCGTCTTCCCCTGCATCGGCAGCTACAGTCCCAACACGAGGCAGCAGCTGCAGTCCTCGTCGACGATGGCGGCGGCCCTGAGCTCGATATCCTCGCAGAGCGCGGCGGCGAAGCTGCACTCGTCGGCGAGCTCGGCTCTGCCTTTGGCCGCTGCGGCCGCGACTCCGGCCAGCATCGCCTGTCACAGCGCCAGCCCAGCCGTCGTCCAGCCAACCGCCCAGCTGCAGCTGGGCCAGTTCTCGACGGTCGCGACGGCGGCCACCACGTGCTGTCCGATACAGAGACGTAAGAGCCTCAGTCCGCCGGCTTCGTCGGCGCTGCCGTTTGCCAGCGGGATGCAGATGCAGGCGATGACGAGCCAGCCGACGGAGGCGCTGCCGAGCGGTGCCGGAGCGTCCGCGCTTACTACCCCGCTGCCGCTGTCGCATAGTCCGGGTATTATGCCAGTAAGTTTTTTATGGTAGTGTTTGCGTGGCTTTTTTTGTGGCGTTACGTAAGTGAACGATAGTGTGTCGCTTTGCTAGATGGGAAATGTCTTAGAGGGTATTGTTAATCATTTTTCGATAACGTCGATGGGTTATTGCCGTGTTTATTCGAATAAAAAATTAAACAGGTCCTAATTAAGACCTAATTGGTTGTATATTATCAATATGATTATACTAGCAGATTAGCTCCTTGTTCGAACCAAAAGAAATTTAAAATACTAAGCTAATTTAATTAAATTTATACCCGAATTGAAAAATGTCAACCTACTGAAAATTTGGCAAAATTAAGCACGTTCTCGTAGATACTCGTGAAATTCTGATTTTTAATATAAAGTTATAGAGAATCATATGCAAAAATATTAAACTTTAAAGAATCATACGGTCAAGTAGCATCATTTTTAATTTCTTTACTTTTTAATGCAATGTTATATCTTAGAGTATGATTTTGAACACTGATAAATATTTCTGCATGATTGCGCAAAATTTTTCTACATATATTGGAATAATCGGATAAAGAGGGATGATGGAAATATATTAAAGATTGAGTACTCAAATAGAACCTGATATGTATAGAAATATTCGATTACCGTTGAAATTCTGGCAATTTATTATGCCATAATCAAATTTAAATAATTGAATTCAACTACGAACAGAATTTTTCACATACGATCTCAAAATATTTTCACCATTTCATTCTAATGGCAGGTTGGAAACTACGAGTCGAGCTCTTGCGGCAGTCAAGGCACAACGCCCAGTCCAAGCAGTAACAGCGCAATGGTTACTGCCCCGCAAAGTCCAACGCTGTGCCTCCAGACGACGCCGATCCTACTGGAATCGCAGGTGCAGCGGCTCGCCGAGTCAGCGGAGAGGCTCGCTGCGACTTTGAGGCCTCTTAATCCGAAACCGCAAAGTGGCATGAAGAAAAAGATGTGTAAAAATTTAGAGGTCGACACTTGATAAGCTAAAATTAAACATAATATACAAATCCTTTATATGCAAGCAAGTACTTATTCCGATTATAAATTGCGTTTAGATGGTGATGGCAATGCCGGACAGTGACCCTCGCAGAATGGAGGAGATTAGGAAGTACGCTGCCATATACGGGAGATTCGACTGCAAGAGAAAGCCGGAGAAACCACTGACCTTGCACGAAGTATCGGTGAACGAGGCGGCTGCTCAGATTTGCAGATTCGTCCCGGCCCTTCTGACCAGGAGAGACGAACTCTTTCCTCTAGCGCGGCGCGTCGTTCGCGATTCCGGACATTATTACAGCAAAAGCTTACTACACTCTTCGTGAGTAAATGTGACTCTTCTATATGTTTCGTAAAGAAGAATAATTAATCTATATAACCCTAATATGAATTATAACAAAAAAATCTTCCTGTTTCATCATTTTAATTAAACTTTTGGCTAATATATGTATAGCAATCGAAGTTGCTCATACACAAATAATCTTAATTAAACTATTTCAAATGTATCACCCAGAACAATGTCGTCACGAGAAAACGGCGACGGAGAGCTGTCGGGAGGCGACGAGTCATCGCCGCTGACGGGTACGAGCAGCCTGGACGCGACGAAGAGGCGCAAGCTGGAGCTGCGCTGCGAGGAGGACTCTGTTGCCGGCAACAGAGACAATCCCGCAGAATCGACGCAGCAGCAGGTTAGCTCGCCGCCGGCGCAAAAGTAAAACAAAACCAAGCAAAAAAAAAAAAAATAATAATAATAACAAACGCGGAGCTGTAGTCGCATTGTTAATCGCTAATTGCAAGCGTGTTGCACGCTAAAACGGCACTTACTAACAGCGGCTGACACCCGCGCTGACTCCTCGCGACTCGCTACGAACGCCCTGTAACACTGCGCCCGCTAACTGCCGCAGTTAATGGATCTGTGAAAAAGGTCAAGTATGCATGGTAGAGCTTTGCTAACAACATTTATTATTTACAAAAAGTCTTCCACGCGTGCTGTGTGCATGGCTCAGGCGAAGCATGATGATATAGTTTTCGAGAAAACTCTTCTTTCTGGACTGTATATGTTTTTAAAATGACTAAATCTTTTTCTATGAAATGCATGATATTTTATTAGTTTGGATCGATGAAATTTTGATGGCTTTTGTGGCGTCTGTAGTGAAAATTAAGAATATGTATGAAACTTTAATTATTAATAATTCTCTTTTTAAGGCGATGTGAAGCCCCCCTTGTAATAAAGAATCCTAAATTATTTTCCATTCACTTTCCAATTTTTCAAAATATGGCGACTTCGGAAAGTTATCCGAAAATTGAAAATTAAATGTGAAAAAATGAGTTTTTATATTCTCTATAACAAGAAGGGTTTCACATTACCTTGCCACGTAATTATACTTTACTCTTTCATAAGAGCATTAATTGTTCCTTTCCTATTTCGATTTATCGCTTGATACCGTTTGTAGCAGATACGTCCATGTTCTAGGCGGAAACAACCCGATCGAGGTGCACTAACTACCATCGCGGTGCAGTAGTCATAGATTCCGATAGTAATTCAATACAAATACATCAAAATCGCCATCGGAAACGACAGCGACGACGGCGACCTTCCAAAATCGGACATAAATCTATATCCAGGTTAGAGAGTCGAATTGATTATATAATTTTACTCCACTATAATGAGAGGAATTCGTAATTATTCTTAAACTTTTATTTCAGTCCAGTTTGGCAATCATGTAGCGATAGTAGTAATATAGTTCTGGATGGAGTTGTCGAGGGACTTGATGACTCGGATGGTTGCTACTCTTCTTTCGACGACGAATGGGACGATTGCAATGACGATAACTGTGACGATAATTTTGGCATGGATACAGATGACGGCGCAGGCGAGGATGGCGATGAAGATAATTCTATTCCGGCACCGATGATACACGTAGGTTTTTCAGCACTGATTAATTATTTAATTCTAATTCTAACTACATCATATATTTGCAGGATGTACAAAATCGAGTTGCTGTCGAAGAAGACGACGCTTCTTGTATGATGGATAAAGAAAACGACTTTAACTTGAAGGTATTAAGAAGCAGCTTTTTTAATAAAAGATAAAAATTGTTTCATTCGGATAAAAACTTTCTGTCATCTATTACAGGTAATTGCCTCGTGTGGAGATAATATCATAGCAGTAGCCAATCCTGCTCTGATGAATCGCAATCAAACTACTGCAATAACAAAAGAACAAACAATTAAGGAAGAAATTGCGTTACGGGATAGAAGAGACTGATTATTAAAAATAATTTGGTCACTGAAACCAAATTTTATTTAAGAAACAATTTTTATTACTGTAATGAAATGCTACATTTTATTGTATATCTTGAAAAACAGCTGCAATATGAACGATTCAAATGTAAATACATTTAAAAATTAAATAGTTTGTTAGTTAAATTCATCAGTTTTCTTTATATCCTTAATTTCTTACTTCCTATTGTTATATCTGTAAATAAAGATAAAAAGCATCATTTTAATTGTTGATATATATATCAAAGAAAGGATGCGTTATTATTGAATTATTGAACCTCTTAATGAGAATCATATCTCTAGATTCATTGATTTTTAAAAAATTTTAAAAAGAACAGTTCTTTATGCAACAATTTTTTTCACTTATCATTTCAGCAACTATACATCGTTTTCTTTAAATTTATAAAATAAAGTTTTATTCTGGACAAAACAAAACGTTGACTTCATCAATAACAATTAATTAAGCGGATAATTTTATGCTGATAAATAACAGATCAAAAATTCTCTGAAAATTCTAAATAAAATAAATTTTATTTAAACCTTATGAAAGAAAAAGAACGAAGACTTTTTGATACTTAAAAGCAATTTATTATAATTAATTTCGTTTAATTGATAACTAAAATTTAATTATAAATTATTTTTTAATTAATTAAATAAGTTATCAATTAAACTTTCATTTAATTGATAACTAACCATTTAATGCTGAGTTATTTACACTAATTACTTAGTTAATTAAAATATTTAGTTAACTATTCGGAATTAATCCAGTCCGAGACTACTTTGTTTGTAAAAATCGCAGTTTTTAAGCTTGTTCATTTAATAATTAGTAAAGTAACTTTTGCAACGGACGGATCGCTTTTATATACTAAATTGCAATACAGTAAGATGCTTTGTACGAATTTTTGGCTTTTTCTACCGTTGCATTCGCTTTAGAGAGTACTTTGTTTATAGAAATCGCAGTTTTTAAGCTTTGTTGCGGTTGCAACTAATTAAATAAATGGAGTCCAGCAGGAAAAGGTCCAGGAAGAAAACTGCTAACGTTATGTA
>UELX01006222.1:0-11424 GCA_900480035.1 Eupelmus urozonus | reverse complement strand
CTTGACTCGTACTGCAAATTCCACACTCGGTCTAAAAAAGCTCACTTTTAGCCCTTGGTACATAATATACTATTTAGGGACTCTTATGTCATTCATTTATTTATTCATTTTTCGAGAATTGAAAAAATGTTAGCTACTGGCCATGATGAACCTACTTAATACAATTTAGCTACTCAAAAAGTTAAAAACAGGAAAGATCAAGCTATTCAAAATGTAAAGATCTAATTGATAAGAATTTTTGTTTTGTGATTGTACTTTACATGCAACTTCTTCTTCATGTGTAAATCAACTGATACAAAATTGTGTTTAAAATATTTTGCTCAAAATAATTCAGAGCATGACAATGTTTTGAGCCATCTATTTTTTGAATTAGTATTATTGTTCTAAGTAAATTGATTTTTTCAAACTGTTTAACTACTTCGAATAGCTAGATCGTTCAAGGGCTAATTTTTTTCAAATAACTCGACTCGATCTTATCGAAATTTAAAAATACTTTACTTTCACTACATAATCAATTTTTACTCTACCTACCTGTATAGCTCGCTGACGAAAATGTCATAAATTCTTAAAATAGTTTTCCTACAAATTTTTATTAAAAATTAATCAGTAACTAATTATTAGACATTTTAAAAATAATCAATTTTCACCAACTATATTTTGTAAAATTTGTGTAACGTTTACTTGAAAAAAAAAAAAATTACTTACACTATAAGAACTAACATTCAAAAGCAAATTGTTAATTTTAAAAGTAGTTAATAAACCTTAAAAAAATATTTTTATTTTAACAATATACCATCGTTTGTTTTACAAGAAAATATTTAATATTTATTTGTTCGTGAAACGAATTTCAGATCGTGATTCTCATATAGAGTTTTAACATAGTGTTCAAAAAATAAGTAAAAATTAGAATGAAATAAAGTAATTTTTTAATAAATATTAGTTATATTTGAAATTGAAGAGAAGAACTTTCAGTTTTGAAAAAAGTACAGAATATGTGATAAGATGATCAGATCAGCATCAAAAAAATGTCTAATAATTATGTGTCTAATAGTTTATTAATATAAGTAATTTAAAATTAAAACATTTTTCTTACAGACATTATTAAACTGTTTGTGTTATATCCAAAATGCTTATCAAGAGTTGGATTGTACATTGGACCATATGTTTTAGTAGAGTTCAATTCATTTTTACTACTGAATACTTTGATGCAATTATTTATAAAATCATACATGAACTTAAATTTCATAAAATTGTTGTAGTTACAACTGATAAACATAAAGAAAATTTGAATAAAATTGATTTGATTTTTAGTAAAATAATTAATCAAATTCCATCTATTTTATTAAATTTAATTGAAGATAACATAACTGTTGATAACAGATTAGTAAATATGCCGATAATAAAAAGTCCAATGAGCGGAACCTTATACATAATTTTACAAAGTGAACTCGAAGAATACTTAAAAAGATATCAAGCTATTCTTAAATTTATTTCAGGTCTTTCTGTGACAGAAAGACGACCAAAATGTTTAGTTCTAAGTTTTACTAATTCCAATTTATTTGAAATCAAATTATATGAGTCGTTGCAGTATGCATGGGCTATGAAATTTTTAGATTTTCTAATTTTAACTATTAGTGACAACGATAATTTAGTCTTATATGACTATAATCCATTTACTAATGTGTACACTAAAGATAATATAAGTTCAAGAAAACTTTTCTTTCTTGATAAATTACAAAATATGAATGGATACGTAATAAGTACTCTCATCTATAATAAACCTCCTTATGCTATTGTATCTAACGAAAAGATTATCGATGGTATTGATTTTAAATACATGATTGAATTATCTGGCTTGCTAAATTTTACATTAAAATTTATTAACCTTAATAATTCTAACTCAATGACGACTATTTTTGAAAAATTACAAGACAATTGTTTCAATGTATCACCAGTTATTATGATGAGCTCAACCGTCATTTCGACTCCAGAATCACAAAATGTGTTATTAGGAAGAGCTCTATTACACGAAGAATTAGCGATAACAGTTCCCGTTATTCTTATGACCAACGTTTCTAATATATTTAATGTTTTTATGTACTTATGTTTCTCAATGATAATTGTTGTTGGTATAGTTATTGCAGCAAAGTTGCTTAAATTGAATATGTTAAAGTGGACTCCACTTTTTATTTTTTACAATCTTTTGGGGATTTCTTTAAAGAGACCGTCCTCGCCAAATCTAACTGAGAGATTTATTTATTTAAGTATTGCTTTAATATCTATAAAATATTCAGCAGATACTATTGCATTGATTGCAAATAACAAAGTAATAACAGACAGTGAAATGCCATTTTACGCTTTTGAGGAAATATATCATCCGACTTTACCATTATATATAAATAGATTTTTGTTTAAAAATAAAGATTCTGAAGATAATGAGTTCATTAAAATGTTACTACAAAATACTATAAAAATTGATTCTGTTTCAGAATGTTTAAAAATTTTAGCTACGGAAAAGAATCGCATGTGTTTAGGTCCAAAAGTTCTTGGACAGTATTACAGCTTAATAAATAAGAATGCTGATCAAACACCAGTAATGAAAGTAGCTGAACCCTCGTTTTATCAAGAATTTTCGTCATTTATTTATGAAAGAGCTTCACCATTTCAAAATAAATTTGATCAGAAAATTTTAAGAATTATTGAATCTGGTATTAAAAAAATGTGGAAGTACAAAGAAGAATCCATGGATTCATCTAATCGAAAAATTGTAAGCTTCAGTGAAAGTATTGCCATATTGCAGCTTCTCATAATTTTATTAGTGGGATACGCAATATCAGTTGTATCATTCATTATTGAATTGTTACTTTGAATTATGAATAAAAATGTAGAATTAGTAGTTGAAGAATAATTAAATATAAATGTAACCGTTTTTGCAATTATAAAATATTATATAAATCCGTAATTAGTATAATTTATGTTATTACATCTATGTAATTCATCTGGTTGATAATAAAGAAATCAACTCCTCAACCACTCAAGAAAAAGCTTGTCACGAAAATCATTAAAATTCATCATCCCGCTGCAAACGCTCGAGCAGGAACTAAACCCGCGTAACTTTCTTTCTTTCCCCAGAAGCGAGACTTCATAATTCACGAAAGCCACGCGATCATTCCGCATATCCGAAAAATTGAGCAAAAAGCACAAAGATCGTTACAAAAACCGCGAATTTCGCAATGCGCTCGCGCGCTACTAGAAAATCTCGCTCTCCGCGTCCTGCATCGGCGTCGCGAAACAGGTTCTCTCCTTCGCCGGGGCGACAATAGCTCGCGTTATATATATACAAGAGCAAAAGTCGGCCAATGACTTTCTTCAACCGGGCGCGATAACTAAACTTGCGTCATCGCTGCTCCGAATCGTGAGCTCGCGGAGAAAAGGACGACGAGAAGCGCGCTCCTCGTGTTCGGCTTACGCGCGTGCGTTTTGTTCTTGAGCGATCTTACCGACGGCCGCCAGGACACTTGGGAGCGTATAAAAGAGCGAGGGAGTCGTATAACCGTGGGCTTGAGCTGGCGTTCGCCAGGCGGAGACACCTGCAAGCGCGCTCTCAGGACTCGAGCGGGTAATGACCTCGAAAATGAGCTAGGTAGTGATGGTTGTTGTATGGTGATGGAAGAGGTAGTGGTGGGTTCTATTTTTTTTTTTTTTTTTTTTTTAATTTTATGGGAATGTTGTAGGAGAAAAATAATATTTCATGAAAGAGGGTTGATATGGATATTTTTTATAGATTTGTTCAATTATATTACTTGCAGTAATTTACTGATATAAATCCGACAGGAAAGATCATCAATTAATCACAAGTCTATAGCAGCATCTTAATATAATACTCTAACAAATTTGAAAATTAGTTTGAAACTAATTGAATGGCTGTTTTAGATTTTATTTTAATTTTGTTTAGAATTTGTATAAGATTTAAAAAAAAATTAATTTTTATACATACGCATATGTTTCATAAAAAAAAATAATTACTTTTAATTAATTTTAATATTTTTTTTATTCAAATAAATATACACGGTATAAATGAAATTTACGAAACGTATTTTATTTTAAAACTAGAAGTTTTTTGATGAGATTCTTCAAGAATCATTCATATTAATGTAGATTGCTATGCAAAATTCTATAAAAGTTTAAAGTTTTGCAACCCAAGGCGATCTTCCTGTTATGCCTTTCTCTTTTTCTTTTCCTCTTAAAGTGCATATACACATTAAAATGATGAAATCAAGATCCTACTGTTACAAACGTTAAATCTTCAACCAAAATCGTTTTAAATTTCTTTTGTAAGATTCTTCTTATAGTGAGCTAAGAAACAAAAAGATTAAGCACGTCCTCTTTCTATAGATAATCATGTATTCTGTAAAGTCATGCTCTGCATAATAGATATAATTTATAAAATAATTTATAATAAGCAAAATATCGAATGTAAAAGAATTATAAGCATCTTAATACATCAATATTTTTTAATTTATCAATTTATGAGATAAAATTATAGTTAAATTGTTTGGTGAATGCTGAAGGAAGCTGTCAAATTTTTGAGACGGAAACATTAAAATAAGTTTTATATCAGGATAATAAAAAATTAAATAAAAACATTCTATGACAGTCTGTCATTTCAACATATAATCATGAAATGTGGGTTAATTTTTTTTTCTGCTCTATAAATTAAATCAATGATTTCATTATAAATGTTTATTCACTTCAGATATTTTTTAAAATAACAGTTAATATATTCATTCAGGAAGAAAGTAATAAAGAAAAGTCAATAAGAATTTAGATTTACAATTGAATTTGCAATAGCATAATATTTCTGTATTATTTAGAAGAATAAAAGTTTTTCGTAGAAATACAATGGTATAAATTTGCATGTAGTTTTATCGAAATATTGATTTGCACCCAATTAATATGCACCTATTTTAAAAATTTTTTTAAAAAAGTTTATTAGTACTAACAACAGCAGTCTATTTTTAATAGTCGAACGTAGAACGTAATAATTAAATAATATTTGACTATAATTTTTATTTTTAGTTCTCTCACGTTTTTTTTAATACTAATATATTTAAAGAAGAAGATTTACGTGATTATAAAAAAAATATTTTTTCATTTAATAATTTTCTCCTATATTTTTACGTAATCATTTTAAAATAAATTCTTGAGTAATTGATTGTTAAATTAATACAAAGTTAAAGAAATCATACTGATTTAAATTTAATTCCATACGAAGTCACACACGTGTCCATTTTAGCAGTTATGCGTCCTGAAACCTATAAATTATGATCCAGCACTATTGCAAAGATTGATATTTATCAATAAATATCGCTCTCAAAAATCTTCATTGCTCTTCAAAGCTTTCTCCTCGAGAAAGCAAGAGATATAGTTATAAACTACTCAAGGGTCCTGTAATTATACAAGCGAATCCTCATCTATTTTTAATATAGGCCAAAATTCGAAATCGAATGGAGTATTGCAAAAAAGCGGTATCTTCGATGCTAAACGAAAGTGAAATTCCCCGATGTGTTCAGGCGCATAAATGTATCATACCGTTATAAAGCGCGGAGAGTTGCGTAACGTAACGAGCGCGGAAGAACCGGTGCCATTGACGTCTGTATATATGTACACGTATACATGTGTAGAGTGAAGAAGCTTACTTGCTGAAATTTTGATTTCACTCTCGCGCAGTAGAATCGATCATTCGCTACCTTTTACATCTTGGTTAATTTATGAAGATGAATTTTCGTATTTAGGATAATAACTCCACTGTATAGGTTAGACACTTAGTTGTATTAAGTACATATTAACTCTTCTATAATTGTTATATTTTATTAGAGATTAATTAAAACTTGATAGTTATTTAGAAGACATTTATTTATATTATTTTATTCTACTAGAAGAAAATCTAATTATGTTCAAGTTTTTGCTGATAATAGCTATTCTTAATAGTTGATTAAGAAAGTTTATTTGGAAATATTAGTCTGACCAGGCTCTGATGTATCTACTTACGAAAACTAACAAAATTAGTGTCTTTTCAGATCAAACTCTGTCTTTACATATTTTAAGAGCATTTCTTTCCATCCCAACCTTATATTATTTAGTGAAAGATTTTTATTAAATTTATATACTTCAAAATATTTATTTTAACAAATTATAAATTATTCTTTAATAAAATAATTACCATAAAAACCAAAGCAAAATATATGAACAAAAGAATACACCAGTGACGCGATAGAAACTCAGAGATTTACCGCTTCCAATTGTTTCTCAAAGTTCACGAACACGATCTTGATCTTGACATTAGCCGAGTACATTGTTAAACGTGCTTCTAGAATAGAAAGAAAGCGCAAGACGCTCGGCTCTCGTGAGAAGCAGAATTAACATCCTCTCCATGGAGCATTGCATGAGAAAACAGAGCAGGCGCATGTGGGCGTGTACTTTAGCTGAGACAATGCAAGGACGTTCTTAGAAGCTGCCGGCGTAAGCTTGTGTTGTATAGCTACATCGAGTTGAGATTTAGTAGGAGG
This sequence comes from Eupelmus urozonus, assembly GCA_900480035.1. NCBI lineage: Eukaryota > Metazoa > Arthropoda > Insecta > Hymenoptera > Eupelmidae > Eupelmus > Eupelmus urozonus. Next base: position 4,855 of record UELX01006222.1, on the reverse strand, counting down.
TGTGTCTTTTCACATAGTTTATAAGCTTGAATTTACGCGAATTTGAAAGTCGTGCAGTTGAAAGTGAAATGATTTTAGCACGAGAAAATATTTATGTCTAGAACTTTAATTGCGAATTCTAATTTGATTATTTGTAACTGATATTTTTTATTTGAGAAATTCATACTTCAAGTATTTAAATCGTAAATCATGAACAAAGAATTTCAATACATTTTATTATAGAACGCAATATTTTAATAAAATTCGTTTTGATGTAGATCATAAGTCGTAGGATATTTTGCAAGAAGTCAAGCAAAATAACTGTAATAAAGCATTGCAATTTTGCGAAACAAATTTCTATTGCGCAATAGTAACCAGCAAAACATTGTAACTCGCGCTTTGACGTTAAAGAAGTATGCTGCACACATCTGTTTCACCTCATTCATTTCCTTTCTACGATGCTAAATGATTTTCTATAATCATTATTACATGCCCGAAGATCCAGTTCATTCTATAACTAGTTGACGATGTGCAAGCAAGCTCTCTCATTGCATAAGATTAATAGAAAGGAAATAAATGCTACAATTAAGTTATTAAATACTTCCTCGTGCATGCGTTAGTTCATAGCTTTGCTTCATAGTTCAAGTCTTACTAACAGGCTTTGACGATATTTTCAAATATTTATTTTTTGTACATAATTTTTGAAAAAAGACTAAATACTTGAATTAAATTATTCAAATTAATTTTTGAACAATGATTAAATTATTAGAAAAAGATTATAGTTAAATTTTTTTACGATTTTTAATACCGTAACGGAAAAATGTATAACCTAATACTATACACCAAAGCTTTTCACTTTCAAAAAAGAAATTTTTTTTTGAGGAAACCAACCTTTTTCCAGCGTTGGACAAGGAAGCGAAAATGATGGCAACGAAACAGACAGTGATATGACGCAGAAAATCAGTTCGATGCGCTAGCGTCCGTTACGCACTGGCTAACAAGGAAAAGTGCACGAGGGTTCGATTAAGCGAAAAAATACAGGTCTTTCCACGACACACGACGAGGACAGAGAAAATAATTGCCAATTGTCGTTTAGGACGCCACCCAACGATGCGCACCTTTATAAGTACACGGAATTCCGGGACTACTCGCTCATTCGATCGGGAGTCCTTCGACGGAAAAACCGCGCGCGAGTCGCGTGTGCGGATTTGTCAACTCGATGTGTTCGTTAAATTTTCGGTGGTGAAAAAAAAAGTGCAAAAAAACGCAGATGATTTGGCAAGAGTCGCTTATAACCCGCAGTCGCAAAATCGCAGCTGAGTTTCCGTCGTTATGGAAGTGTTACGTGCAATTAGGAGCGTTTGATCGGAGAATAGTGACGAAATTGTTGGCCGGGCATTCGTATTGCTTTGCGTGTCTGCTTCCGTGAGACCATTCTCACACTTATATTTTTCCTAATTTTGCAACGTGAATATTTAAGTGGGCGATGGAAAATTGGTAGTCAAACTTTGGATACAAGGTTTCTTAATCGAAATGTAGATTTCAAAAAGATGAACGAGTGCAGCAAGAAATAGGTTAAAGTAACTTCATGATTTAGTATAATAAAATTTGTGAAAGGTAAGTAAAATTTATAAATATTAAAATTATGTTAGTGATATGTCGTATTAATTATTTAATGTCTTTATTATTCTTAAAGACTAAGAATTTACTTTTTTATTATTTTAAAGAAAAATTTATTTCTTATAAATATGAAACCTAATTTGTACAAGTTTATCATTACCAAATTTTATTGCAAATTTTATTCGCTAGTTGTAACAAGTAATTACGTATATGAGTTGCTAAAACTTATTAGGCGATTGAAAAAATTAATATCAAATTAATGATTTGGATTAGTTCGTCATTGCACAAAATGATTCAGAAAGCTTGAGCATCATACATCAATGCCCAAGCGCTTGAGTAACAGCTTGCACTAGACTTTGCAAATTTTACGATCCCTATAGATCATTCGTGAGAATTTGAGAGTATCGGAATGTACACGTGGCAGCTGTACGAAAAGTAGGCAAAGCGAATCATAGAGGAAACCGAGAAGTGGTTTCACTGCAATTCATCACAAGTGCGTAAGATGGAATAAATAGGATAGAGAGGTTAAGCGTGAAAAATAATTAACGGCTGCAAGTGAAAAGTAATGAATGACTTAAGTATCAGTTGCGAATTGAACAATAATTAACGACATTAAGTATACGTTTGTTAACCGTGGCGAAACCCAAAGACTCTTTTGTTTCAACTTAATTTTTTTTGAATGAATGTTTTATGGTGTAACTCGAGTGACATAAATAATTTATAGATCTGTTGCAGTATGTATTGTTATACAAAAGAAAAATGATACTGTTATGATTTAATTAACTAATTTAATAAATTACAGGAAATACATTACAAAATTTTGCTGTGTAATATTTATTTGGGGAATTGAATGTGGAATTACTCTCAAATTCGCATTCTAATTTTTTTTGCTATTTACACTTCATTATTTTTAATTATTCGCAAATTTTATCATTTATACTAAAAACTTTATTTTATTTTTATTTTTTCCTAAATTTCGGGATAATGATCTATTGTTTCTGACTAATACTGTCAACTAGTTAAATTAATTTTTTAATATGATTATTGTACATACACTGGTTACTAAAAATGTCATTTAGAAGTTTTTGAATAGTTTATCGGTCAGTGAAAATATGTTCATCAATTATGATATAGAAGTGAATATAAATCTCTTTCTAATAGGTGTACAAACCATGGGTCCTTCACGACTCATTTTATTTTTATGGATCGGACTAGCCGTTTCGTATCCTACGACGAAATTGGAACCAGTCCAAGTTGCTCTATCTCCTGCCGCAGCCACAAGAGTGGAAGTAAATGCAACCCACTCTGGTGAAGTCGAGGTGACATTACCTTTGAAAATTACTACCAGGGAGGAGCTGGTTGGCTGGATCACTTATGCAATGCGAATCATGGCCTCAAGGATCAATATAACCCTAGCTTCTGCAGATCCAGAAGAAATGCCACCCGAGAGGATAGAGAAGCTGCGCAACTCATCTGTAATGATTAATAATTTTCTTGAGAAGATGAAAGATAGAAAAAAGCCAGATAATATCAAGACATCAAAAACTACGTCAACTTCTAGTCTGAGGGTAACGTTATACTCATTGTGAATTTCTATTACCATAAAAACTAAATAATTTCTCGACTGACAGTTTAATTTTAATGTAGACTGGCGGTCGTGTTAAAGAACCAAAGGTCAATCACAACTGCGAAAAATTGGAGCGAGAATTAATGAAACTAACTTCAACGACACAACAACCTATTCAAACAAATCAAAACTTGCAGAATAATTACGAAATAATAACTACGAGACCTCTGACCGAAAATGAACTTAGTCTATTTTCCAGAAATAATTTTGACTCTCAGACCCATCTCAATCCTTACACACAGGAACTTCCGTTAACTAATCCGTACGATCATCCTGATACTAAGGTTTTCCGAAATCCTGACGTCTTCCCGCCGTATAACGTTCCGCAACAACAGCAGCAACAAGGCTATTTACCATTGCCTCTCCATCAGGAGGATAATCTTAGGAATTATCAAGCATTGGTGCAGCGTCAGAATGCTAGTAATGGAATTGGGCAAAATTCATATGGTAATTTATATTTTGATGATACTTATTGGGAAATAATATAGGAACAGTACTTTGGTACTGCATATTCACTTCTGAACCAATAACATAAGAGCGTCTCTTGATTCATAAAGGTTTTGCTTCAATTGACTAGAGGATGAATAAACTATGTTAATTCCTCATTTAATTATAAGTTTAGTATAGAAGATTTTGACAAATTATAATAATAGAATAACATTAATTACACAGGGTATTAAATCTAATACTTTTTAACTGAACAATTACATCTATTTTAGTTTTATCTAATCATCATTAGTATAACAATTTAACTTTGTCTTTAGTAAGACAGGATCCATTAGGTTCCCTACAGCTTGTACCTGTACGCAACGATCTTAACCGTCAAAACACCAGAACCAATCAACCCAATTTTAATTCTGGCAATGTAGAAGTATTGTACAGTCAGCAACTTGGTGAAACAGCCTTATCCACTGCTAGGTCTGTTATCAGTGTACCTTTTGAGGCTTACATCACGATAACCCGAGAATCGGAGCAGCAATCGGGTCCGAAGCAACGGAACAGCAGAGAACGTGACAGCTACCATGAAGCATCGTCTAGTGATGTTCCGGAAACTCTATCACTGATACCAAACGGCGGCAGTAGGACGACATCGAATCCCACAGAAAAAAAGAAGAAAAAGAAAACGACAAAAAAGAGACAACCTTCCCTTTTTCAAACTCTAATACGAACTTTCATATTGCCTAAAAATAACTCAGCGCCATCTTTTACAAATGTGCTCACCAAAATCAGCAAGAAACGGCCGGCTAAAGTTGCACAGGTACAGTGGAAAATCAAATTACTATAATATATTAACAATTTCTTCTAATTTAATGACTATTAATCTGATCTTACTGGTGTGTGAATTTAAAATGACCTCCTCTATTCATTATGTTTAAACGCTTATATCATAATTTCTCTAAAGAAAAGAAAGTTGCCAATTTATGATTGATGGCGTGATGAAAAAGCTTTTTTCTTTATTAGATGACATAGTAGTGTATATTATGAGAATAAAATTTATTTAACAAGAAAAGAAAGAAATGAGAAATATACTCTTATTTTTGTAACAACTATCAAATTATTTTTTTTTGTTTTTGAAAAGTTTTTACATAGAAAAATATAAATTTACAAAATTTTACACGAATGTTTTAC
>UELX01006221.1:0-11434 GCA_900480035.1 Eupelmus urozonus | reverse complement strand
AATACACTTATTAATTATAAAATTCCGAACGTAGGAATTTAGTTGATTTTCAGAACACTTTTTTGGTCAACTTTAATCAAGCATAACTTTGGTTCTAATTATCAATTCTTAATTCTGGAAACAGCAAATTGAAGCTGGTTTTTTGTACTTTGATTTCAGTTACTGAGAATTTATTGAGAATATTTGTAGACTGAATTATTCGCATTTCAAGTAGAAGCTCATTTTCCATATTTTTCTTAAAATAAAACTACAAACATTGATAACTCAAGTTTTCCGAAGCGTTAGATCGTACGGCTCTGGTTTTGCTCATTTTTTGGTACCCAAAAGCATATCCCAAAGTTTCATTACGATCTATGACCCGAAGGTCATACACTCTCCTGGTTAAAGAATCACAAAATTGATTGTTTCCCTACAACCTGCCGCCATAAGTTGTATTGCCACTACTTTATTTCGTCAGAATCTTTTCCATCAGCCGCGTGGGTTACAATGACTCGTGGACTCGCCGAGTGGCTTTTAGTGCACACATCATGCGCGCTCATGTGTTCGCTAGTATATACAATATCTATATAGGTGATGTCTTACATCTACGTCACATGCACCTAGCCTTTCATGCCAATATACTACATAATCAAAATTACCGTAACCATATTAATCAAACTAAATTATTTCGGACAGCAAGATTCTAAAATGATTATATTCATGACATTACATTTATGTTTGAGAATCAAACTTTATTTTCCAATTTCTCCAGAAATAAAATAAGTTTAACGTCACGTATATTGCGAGGTGGTAGCTGAATTTACCAAGAATAGCCTCGCTAAGCTCAGACCTATCCACAAGCAATTTCACACTTAAAAAGTCTCGTACGCCTTCTCCATACGTATTTTATTCATCACACCTCCCACATACAAGTATACAATTTTTATCGTCTCCTTTCTTCGCTCCAGCCAAATCCTTCCGCACCCTGCTCATTCTTTCCACTCTCTCTCTCTCTCTGTCTTACACACGCACATTCTCATCGATTTAGGGGCCCCAAGGCGCGTGTAGGTGGAGGTGCGTGCGCGTGGGGTTGTGCGCACTGACGCCCGTGTCTTACGCAAATTGCCGGAAAGTCTCGGGTTTAATGGCGCACGAGGGGCAAGAGCGTGGAAAAGCGGGGGCGAGAGCCGCGCCGTTAAGTCGCTTCGCGAAAATCACGCGGTAAGGCCGCCATTATCCGGCTGCGCGTTATAGCTGTAGATCCATATTCCACTCTCTCTCTCTCTCTCTCTCTCTCACCCTCTGATTCTCATACTCTCTCTCGCTCGCACTCTGTATTTCTCTTTCCTTCTCTCTCTTTCTCTCGGGTTTCAGTAAGAATAATGACTGATAAAGCGCTGTGGTATCTGGCGGTACCATATTGATTGGCGCGATGAAACGACGTTAGCAATCGAAAGTCGATATATTTTTCTCGTGATTGGATGTTTCTTTTTTACTTTGCTCGGTACTAATTGCTTTTCGTTAATCGATTCCTTGGCCGTGTTATGTGGGTACTCGCGATGATGATGGTTTCGGTTGAAAAATCGTTTGTAGCATCAAGTGTCTTGCTAACAAAAACATAATGACTTGGGAAATTGAAGATTAGATTTGTATGATAATTTTCGAAAGTAATAAATTAAAATTATAAGCTGATTAAATGATTGTGTAAAAGTAGAAAAAGGTAAATTTTTTTATTAACGAGAGAGAGAGAGAGAGAGAGAGAGAGAGCGGGAAAAGTACTAACAAGATATCGCAGCAACATTGGATGCGTAGTTCAACTAAATGAAAAGCGAATTTGATTAAAGCGAAATGAAGAAAACTGCCTAAAGAGATAAAGCCTAATTATCAAAGGACGTAACCTTAAATTGCGAGTAACTGGCCGGTAAATCCGTACTGGATTATAAACTCACCGCGCTGCTCTTGCGCGCCAGCAGCCGAGCTCTTAAGCAGTAGCAAGAGCTTTTCTGTCTCATAAAGTTTAGAGGGCAATTTCAGATATACTTAGCCCGCTAACTGAAATAAACATTTCGAAAACACTTATCTCGTCCTCTCGTGCACCGAGCGCGGCGCGCCGAAAAAGGAAGCCCACGAATAATGTCGTTAGTTATTAACGAGATCATCAATGAAGTACTACTGCGGCCCGAGGGGGAGGGCGCCTCCAGCCCCGTCGTCTTCCGCTCGCTGATTTGGCAAGTCGCCCGTGCGCTTCCGTTTTCCGGGCCGCTCTCGCGCGCCCAAGCGACACATGTATCTACATGTGTGCACACTAGTGGCACTGTTTGGCCGGCGAGGACCGGCGATGACACGCGATGTGTCTGTGCTGATAGCGGGCTTGTAATTTCGCTTAACGCGCTTGCGCTTATTTCTCCACTTAACGCTTCGAATGGCCCAGCTTGAAGATTTAAAACTCGGCTTTTCCTGCTTTCTTCAATATTTATTTCATAATTATTTAGTTTTTATTTTCATTCTTCAGCTGTGACTGCAGGTTGCATCTTTTTTATTCTAAATATTTTCACTCAAGTTGAAATAAGCTATGCTGTTTGTATATTTACAAACAGTTTTATTTGTCGTCGCCAAAAGATTAGCTTTGCAGACAAAAATCTTTCACTTTTAGAGTTGACACAGATAGCAAGAATAAATACGATTTTGCGAGATAAGGTCCGTAGCCGTGTGAGCGAGCGGTATGTAACATATGCCGCGCGTACCTTTTTTCAGCGCGTAATCCGCGATTACGTCGGCTCGGATGGCTCTGCGATTTTTCAGCAGCCATAAGAACTCGGCTCTCGCATTTGAAGTTTTCCTTTGTAAAGGGAGAAAGAGGATTACGCGCTGCCGGGCGAAGGTAAATTTCAAAAAGGAGAAGCGTTTTATACTTTTCGTTTTTCCCCCCCGGCGCGCTTGATCTCGCTCGCTTCCAGCTCTCCGCGCTGACTGTAATCGGATGAGAGCATTTCATTAAAGGATTTAATCGGTGATACATTTTTTATTTTTAAAATATTAACTCGCCGAGTTATGAGGAAAAGCCGCGGAGACTGTCTTACTACTGCCGAGTCGTAATTAATTTTCGCGACTCGAGCTTATTATAATCTTATTTTATACTCAAAGTGCAAATTAACGCTGGCCAAACGTTAAATAAGTGATCTTTGTCCAAGTAAGGGGCAAAGCTTTTTAATTTCTGTATTTCGTTTAATTCGTTCGGCCGCGGCAGGATGAAATTGCGCAAACTAGGTCGAGCTGCTTATTAAAGCTAACACTAATAAAGAGAGACTATTACAAAAGCAGCAATACAGCAGAAGCAGAATAAGACGTAAGCGAATTTATAAATTACGAGGGAGAGGCCGGCGAGTATTAAAAATTAATTATTTCAATTCCGAGGTAGCGAGAAAGGCCGATGGGCAAACTTTAGAGCGCGTATACGTATCCCGTCTGCCTCGTGCGCGCGCGCGCTAGCCTTTATTGCCGAGAAGCTGTGCGTAAAATTTAAAAGGACGCCTCCTTCGACAAGAAGCGCCTCGGCGCTGCCGCAGTAACTTAGATCTTCCGTGCGGCGGCGGCGGCGGGGGGCTTGAAATACAATTCCAGGGATAATTCATGAGCCGGTGTGCCACATGTGCGCGCGCCCGCGCGTGAATGTACGTCGCGGCTGGCGCGCCCGCGGGCAGGGGGCTTTACTCCGATTTTACTGTGAATCCCTATTAGGTACGGCGTAGGACGGATTATGAGTAACAGGATGTATTCCTCCATAAACCATTTTATGCCCCACCGCCGGCGTCTTCTTACATGCCGAGTAAATCCAAACGGATATTGCCGCGCGCCCGCGCGCGCACTGCTTCCGAGCTGTACAGCCAGACGCGATTCGTCTTCTTATTGCCCTCTGGAACTGTCGTTATTCTTTTTAGCTGCTTTTCTTTTGACTAGCTCTAATTAGTTGTCAATTAATAAGTCGCGTTCGTGCGCGATGGGTGATTATTGAATTTTTATTATCTTTAGATTATATGCGTTTATGCAAAATTTATATAGTTTCATTATTTGAAATTATTGTCCGATAATACCGATATTTTACGTCAAAGACTAAAAAAGTTGGACAGGACAGTTATAATTTCATTGAACTTTTTAAGGATAAGAAATATACAAAGTCCCGTAAATCAAGAGCCAAATAAAATTATCAAATTAACCTTAAAAATAATTCAATAAGCATAAAACGTCAAATAAACTATATCAAGTTTTACTGCTCGACACAATTCTTAAAAATACAATGAAATTATTATCGCGAACATCTTATGAAGATTATAACACATTTAGGAATCTAAAATTATTTGTTCTTATCTACTGCTAGTCTTTCATGCCCAGCCACTCTTAAGTCTCTCTTTTTTGTTTCACTGTTATAATTCATGATTTAAAAAAAGCAAGATAGAGATCACTGAGAAGAAGAAGGAGAAAGAAGAAGAGAGCCTCCGTCAAAAGTTGGAGGAATAAATGTCATATGATGCTAGATAGATAATAATGTGCCCATTAACATAATGCTACATACTTATTTTTGAAAGAGTGCGCTAATAGAGCACCTGTATACTGACTGCCTCCTTCACTAGCAACGTTTATGGATATAAAGAGGGATTAAAAATTAAGGGGAGGGAAGAAAAATTTTTTTCCTCGTTATTAAAATTTAAGCTCTCATTCTTTCCGAGAGACTTATTAAAAACGAACCGACGATAGAGATAACGACGCTATCACCGTCAATTTGCGGATATTGGACGTGCCAGTTGTTGCGATCGTTTACTCGAGTTCCTGGCCTTCTTGTTCAAAGTTTGATTACTATGGTTCATGAACTTTTTTTTAATTTAACACAGATGTATCGAATCTGTTTTAAGGTTAATGTTTATTATTAGATTGTTTTAAAAAATCCTAGATTTTTTATTCAAATTTGATGAAAATCTTAATTTAAAATATTCAAAAATTTGTAATTGCTCTGTATAGTTTGTTTACTCTCGAAAGCATTTAAAATAGTCCGATTTACAACTACAAGCTTCGTTACAATTCCATTTATTGAGCTATTTAGTTTCAGGTTTACTTTATATTGACTTTTAAAAATAAAAGTCGCCTGATCAAACTTGTCGTGTAAGTGTTCTTAAACTTTTGAGCACTGCTAGAAAAGTAGTTTGCGACAAAAAGAGCGGAGGTGAGCGAAGAAGAGACTAAAAGAGAGCAAGATAGAAGCAGCTATATGGTGAAGACAGACCATAAGACGACGTTAGGAGGTAGCGAGCGAACATCGAATTAAATTGCAGCCAATCACGTCTTTACTTCAACTTAGACTAACTTAGTCGGGGCTTAGAGCTATATAGTTGTTGTGAAAAGTGACTTGATTATACTCTTTTAGAAATTTAAACTTAGTTTTGCAAGGTTACAGTTATTCTTGAATCTTAAATGAAATTATAAATTTCCTGCACGCGGTTAAAAATTTATGCTTCATTTACTGGAAATTTTAGGTTAAAAATAATGAATTAAATATACTTTAACAAATTTTTGTGTAATTATGTATAAAGTGTATAATTTACCATATTATTTAACACGATTTGACTATTTTTTCCTGCTAAATGTCCTAGCTTGTAACATAGAATCATAGGTATTTTCTTCGATTTTTTTCTCGTTTCATTCCTTTAGACTGAAATCGGAAATTGTTGCAATTTCCTTCTTGCACCTTTTCCTATTAATGCTACTTTACCTAGATTAATAAAATAAAATTTGCCGTTTGCTGTATACTTGAAGTTTTTACTTAATTCTTTTAATCAAATTATTGCTTTAAAAATTAGATATAACTAATAAAAGTAATTTTATTTTGCTTATAATGTGTTTAATTAACTTTTTAAATATATGAGGTTGTATCACCAAAAAGTGCATGTCAAATAAACTGTTCTTTATATAAAATTATAAGTAAAAATTAAAATATCTGTAAGTAATATAAAATTAAATATAAATATAACGTTAAAAAAAAAAAAAAAATAATGAAACTAACGCCACTAGCTATTACTTGTATTTTGTAAGAGTGTTTTTATATAATTTATTAAGCTAAATAAATTAAATTACAATTTTCACTAGTTTAAATTATTTTAAAGTTTAATTACAAATGAGATCCAACCCAATAAATTAAAAGGACGTATGGCAGAAAAATGAATTAGTTGTTACAACCAAGGAAACTGTTCAACTATGAGTTTCTTGATTAGATTTTGTGCATGCCATTTTCAACTTGGAAGTAATTCACCTGACCCAAATTCTAACTATTTCTTAGTTGTTTCAATCAAGTTGATCTCTTAATGAGCTTGAAGTAGTAGATACATGTTATACGTATAACTTTTCGAAAATTAAGTTTCACAAAATAGCTTAACAAATTTAGAGCAACTTTGTTATTGTTTTGAGAATTGTTTTATTTCATTTCGAAATTAAACAAATACATTTCATTTGAAAATTTTAATTAAAAATGAAAATTTCAACACATTATTGTAAATATATAAATGTTTATTAGAATAAATGAAACGTATTTACATTTGCCTTAATAAAAAAATTTATTAAATATACTCTATCGAAATGACTATACCTCCATTGGCTGCAGGTGTTCACACGTTCAACCGTGAAATCTCAATCATTCCCGTTTTATCAAAGATAGTGCGAAAGCTTTTGTATTGGCAAATAAATTTTTATGCGTGTTCAATGTATTTCGATCGAAGCGATTTCAAGTTAATTCAATTTCCGTTTTTGTTCGCAGGTATTACCGATCGTGTCACGCGTGGGCGTTAAGGCAAACGACTCTCCCGAAACATCAGGGTGAGTAGCATAAACAGACTCGTAGCATTAAAAGCTAAAAAGCCCAGCAATATCGAATATTGTAACTGCTATTATTGCCAATATTGTTTTCTCAGATCGTCAGATTGCATTTAATAGATATAGGTATTTTGATTAATTTACTTAAGACTTGTGTTGAAAGAGTTTTATTTTACAAAAATAAGCTCACAAGCTGTGCAAACAGCTTCATTTTTTTCCTCAAATCTTCAAAGAAAATGTAAGCAGTAAAAACTCATTTTTATTAGACAGACCGAGCCATCCCACGCGACTTACCGTTCATCAAGGCTAACATTTAAATTCATTACAAGTCTTCTCGCTCTCGCGGAAATTAATTCTTCCGGCATACTTAAGCCAGCACTCGGGCGCGCCGCCCTCGGCAGGCGCGCAAACCCTTTGAATAGACATTAAGCTCCTTGGCGGCCCAGTCGGCGAGGGCTCTCGGCACTATTGAAAATTATGCCAACTCGCTTTTCCAACCTTCCCTCCTAGGCCCGAGTCTAGCGGAAAAACAACCCAACAATGACGCAGCTTTAACAGTTTTAAGCTCGAGTGCAGCTGCAGCTTCGTTCCTTGTTGCTCGGGGAAGCCTGGCCCACAAAGGACTACGTGGACAGCCGGATTCTCGAAAGTGTAACTTTATTCGGTTAGGAGATGAAAAAGTCGAAGCGGACGGAAAGTTTGGATGATACTATTTTATTTTCGGCGAGATAAAGTGTATTGCCCTTGTTGTCTTGCATTGCATTGTATTAGTTATTTCAAATTTTCGAGTCGATAAAATATAACTCTTTCGATTAAATTTAGCTATAGTTGATATATATATATATATATTGACCATCATAAACCCTGTTAAAACTCAAACGAATAATCAAAGTGTACGGTCATCGATGATCGATAAAACTTTTTTAATTTCATTTGTATTCCAATAACTTTTCCTAATTATTCAACAATATTGATAATTTTAATGGAAATTTTCACTAATTTGTTTTCTGCATTGGAATCGACCAAAAATATGAAATTATTATTCTATTGAAAAATTTTTTTCCAAAAATAAATATGAAATTAGTTTTTCAAAAGATAAAATTCAATTTTTCGCAAGCCAAATTCATTCCGAATTCGAAATCCTGTCAAAAGCACCTTCAGCGCATCCTGCAAAGTCAGCGTGTCATCGGCATCTCTAACCTATTAATCGAAAAGGCTCTGCCCGCCTACACGCGCGTTTTAATAACTTTCTAAATTTATTCTCGTGAGAACAAAGCGACGGATCAGAGAGAGTTTATTGAAAAAAAAATAGGAAAGTATCGCGCAAGCAGCGCGCGTCACTGTCGGCGTCTCGCCGCGCAATCGGCGCGCTATCTCCTCTCGCTTCCTGAAATAAATATGACGATACTCGCGCCGGTCTGACTGCCGAGCGCTGGCTCCAATATATACGGCAGAGTAGCTGTCGGTCGCAGCGGTGCCCACGTCCTCCGATAGCTCTCGCACTTTATTTATCGAGCCACGCGCGCGGTACTTGGCCGCATAAATTTCCCCTGCGCGCGCGACGCCGGAGCGTACTGAAATCCTGAAGCGCGCTGGATTGAATCTTTGTTTATCGCTTGTTTTGCCGGCGACGATGAGATCTTCTTTGTCTCGCTCTCGTCTCTACCTGGACCTCGTTAAGGCTAAATATTGATACAACAATATTTATTGTTCCAAGATTTATTTCGACGCGAACGTGACTCTGAAATTCTCCAAGTAAGCGCGTTTCCTTTTAAAATTACATGCGATACAATTTTGATAGTTGGATATGGAAGATTGTAATGTTAGGCGAACGGCAGTTTTCTTTGATAAATTGCAAGCTAATTTTAGTTCCAACTTAAAAGATAGACAAATTTTCGTGATTATAATAAAAAAAAAAAAAAATTAATCGGTAGACGAATATTAAATTCCTAAATTTCTGTATTTAAATTGAACATACATAAAAATGTAATAGGAAATGTAGGAATGATGTTAATAAGGAGATTCCTTTTCATGGCCGTAACCGCAAGCGCGAGCTACTTTTTCAAAAGGCCAAATCATTAGCGTGCTAATAGGGCCTCGGCGAGACTTTCCGGGCTTATTATCGATTTGACAACAGCCAGCTGTAGATATCCGTCACGCGTCACGAGATATTAAAATGCCTGGCTCCATCGAGATTTGCCTGGAATTCGTGCGAGCACACATAAGGCAAGGAATTTTTTCGCACCCGCTTGCGTTGAGGGGCTGGGGGAATTAGGGGGAGGCAGACACAAAAAGCCCGCGTACTGCTTTGCGCGAGCGGCACGTTTTCCATTTTCAAGCATCACAATCGCGGCTTTTTTCGTTTCGTCGCCCGCTTCCCCACACGTAGTACGCGCCGAGCCATGCGTAGAATATATATATATATATATATATATATGAACGCGGATATCTATATATAAAGGAGCAGCACACGCGGAGGTACGGATAGCGCTACGGCCGGGATTAACTCGTTTGCACTTCTGTGACCCGATTGTTTTTATGGACGACAAGCAATATCGGCGTTATTGGATCGAGCGTTATCGATAAAAATATATCCGTGTATATATATATATATATATAGATATATACTGGAGGATGAGACGAGCTGCTGCTGCTTCTGTACGCGGCCCGCCCCAAGATTATTCGCTCCTTGCGATGAAGAATCGCTTTTCATATCTCTGCTCACGGATATCCTTTCCAATCTCGAGCTGAGTGCGATTCCGACGGACGAGCAGTCGTCTCGAAGCCAGCGATTTGTCGACGCGCCAGGTCGATTGATTTTTTTTCTTTTTTTTTCCTCATAGCTCTGCACTAATTGATTGAATTCATCATGCACGAGGCTTTCAAATTGGATCAACTAATTCATACGAGCGGCACGAGATGGCTGGCAAATTGGATCAACTATTTTATACAAGAGCTATGACAGTTGAACGATCGGAATATTTGGTATGTTGAGGCTGCAGGCAAAGATTTTTTTGAAATACGTTTAGATATAGTAATGAAATTTAGTTATCGATATTGATTAGCAGAAGAAACCAGATGGTTACTCCGTCGCTGGTCGCGCGGGCGCGATCCTTTTTCAATAGCTCTAAGCTCGATTAATTTCTTATAGCGAGATTCAGGACGCGGATTCAACGTAAATCTCGGTAAAGTTCAATTGAATTCAATCGCTCCTTAGCAGAGGTGCAAGCAGCGAGAGATCAAGCGCACCGCTATAATACTCTTCGGCTAAAGGAATTCTCTCTCTCTCTCTCTCGGCCTGGAATCACGGAGAGCTTATAAAAGATTCCCCATACGTAAGATTAATTTTCCCATTAGCAAACTTTCGATCGAGTGCGCAAACCTGCGCTCTAAGAGCCTGCGCGCTCTACTTAGACATTTGCATTTCCTTCAGCTCTACCGCAGAGAGGGAGAGAGAGAGAGAGAGAATGTGTAAGAGGAAAAGAGAGGAAACTATAGGAGCTCAGTGTGCAGTGTGCACACACGCGAGGGCTTCCCTCACTGCTCGCGCGCGCCTTTGTCGACTTTGTTTGTCGATATTGACTCCTCTTGAAATATGCATCGCGCGTATCGGCAACTTCTCTCTCTCTCTCTCTCTCTCTCTCTCACTCTCACGTTGAGCAGTGAAGCTTCTGCCTGCTCTATATATCTGCGTCTATTGGTGCGCCGCGTTCGTTCTCCTATTTTCGAAGCTGACGCGGCCCCGCAAAGAAAAAGATTTTAGAGCTGCGGTGATCGTGCGCCTAGGATAAGAGAGGAGAAAGAGAGAGAGAGAGAGAGAGAGAGAGAGAGATGGGGTTGAGGAGGAGAGAGCACTTTAATACCCGGAAAAATTTATGAGCCACACAGGGATCGAAGAATGAAAATGCCAACTTACGTGCTCGCGCTCGCGCGTGAGGGCGCATCGCACGCCCCGCACACGCCGCATGCTACTTCAGTAGCGCCCGGAGAAAGCGAGCCCTTTTAACTCATCTGCATTATTTAGTTTGTCATTCCTTCACTGCATCTCTAACTTTTTTCTACTAAAAACATTTTTTCCTCGGCAAAGCCTGAATTTTCTACATTTAAAAATAAACTCGGCTTTTTTTAATTCACTCTAAAAAATGAAACACAATTATCTTTACAAATTAAACGTCGCTTAAATATCTACTTAAATTACAAAAAATTAATAATGCAATTTCTTCATGCGAAGGGAAATTATTCTTCTAGTTTATTTAATTAAATGTAATGAATATAATGAGTTTTTGATCAATGAAAATTTCAGTTAATGCAAACATTTTGAGTCCATTACATTACTGATACTGAACAAATGTAGATTAAATTTAAATAATTATTTGTGTCCATCGTTATTATCAATAATTAATTTATTCTTTGAGTAGTCTTCAAAAGCTCTACAGTATATTGAATAGTAGCAGCCTGAAAAAGATGAGGAACAATCTTATTCGCAAAAGACAAAGCTCGACTTGATTCCTTGAGTAGTACGCTACGCGTTATGAAGCGGGATATATATATGTATATATGATATATATATACATATATACATATATATATACATATATAC
>UELX01006220.1:0-11434 GCA_900480035.1 Eupelmus urozonus | reverse complement strand
AACAATATAACAAGAATGTGATATGTATTATAGTTTGTACTGAAGTGTGCAATAAATGAATCTATCTATCTATCTATTCATCTTAAAGAATCAACTCATTAACGTCAATCCATATTCGCATATTAACACCGGACCACAGTAAAATGAAACTACTCCAGAGAAGTGGGATCCGTAAAATAAGAGCGTAAGAGAGAAAATAACGACTAGTTCATTACAGTAAATAATTGGCTATCCCTGCTCTCTAGTACACCACAACAAGCAAACAAGATGATCTGTCATTGTAGCGGAAATAATGATTTTACCTCCGCATTCTCGCGTCGTATTCAAGGCGCAATAACACACAGCGGATCCCCCTGGATTGCTGACTATAAGAGAAGGGAAAAAGAATAGAGAGGGAGAAAAGCAAGACAAACACATTTACCGGTCTCCAAGCCCATTCATGGACGATTCCCTAAATCCTTTCGCTCAGCTGCTAAATCAGGAGCGCCTCATGGTGGTGGCGTAATCTCCTCCCACCTTCCGCTAAAACACACAGGTGCAGCTGTGTACACACCAACGTCACCGCACACAAACGTCACGTATAGATCCCAGAAATGCTTCTATAAAAGATTTTCAGAACTGCGCTCGAATTTATTTTCGGAAATCAAATGCAGGAAATGATTTCAGAAGCACAAGAGATTTTATAAGCACACATGCGCCTGTACACGCAAAGACTTTGACGTATGTATTATGGAAAAACGTTGGCATGTCTACTCGGAACGGTAAAACACTAAAGGCGCAGTCGCGTAATTGAATTTACTCATTTACCCGGCTGGCTCCCTTTATTTTTCTTTTCTTCTTTCGGTGCCTCTCCCTTTCTTCCTTTGGCAGCTCGGAGCTTGAGAAAAAGAGAGAGAGAGAGAGAGTTAATTTCTCGGGCCATCACAAAGCCGCGGCGGCAGCGGCCCTCTGGCTTTCGCAGATAAGGATTTCATTTTATGTATCGAAAGCGCACCGAGCGATAAAGCACCAACGAAGCTGAAGCCGCTAAGATAATTACCCTTTTAAAGGTCTTATTCTTTCTAGCGTTGAGCGGGGCAAGAGCATCTTAAAATAAAGTACCGTGGCGCCGGATTTTATCGTCTGATACTTCTTTGCCTGAGCTTTTTTCTTTTATAGTTCCTCGCTGAAAAGAATCTTCTCTCTGTCGATTTGCTTAATGTATTCATAACTTTGGGGATGGACATTGATGAAATAATTAGCGCAGTGCGATAATTTATAAATATTTATTATCGCTTTTTTATTAAAAATTATGTGGTATAATGTAACTAGAAAGTTCAGCAGAGTACTTTTATGGTGAGCAAATTCCGAGGTAAGTTAATAAAAAAAAATTACAGTTTACTTTAGTACCAACATAAGCTCCTTTTTTAACTAATTAGATTTATCTTTTATGGTTCTTTGCGCTGAGTGCAGAGCTTTAAAGAACGTCAGGTACTTAACGAAACTTCACCCATCAAAATAATTACCACCCAATCCCCCATTTACTCACAAAACTTTGACAAACTAAAATTATCAAAACAATTCGCTCGCTAGCATTAAAATCTCCGATCATCCCTAAACTTTAAGACACACAGCGTCGAACGTCTCTCCACTCCTAACGGCACATCCAGCGAAACGAAGTTTGCATGCCTCGCTAGCTTCCTACGGGCGCATTTTTGCCTTTTATTTTATCGTTTATCACGAAAACTCTCGGCGAGCTGGCGCGCGCAGCACTTTATCTTCTCAAGTCAAACAGTATTTTCGAAAAACTCTCCGCTCTGGGCTCCCTCGCTTTATCGAAAATATGAAGTCTTACGGAATCAGCGGAATACAAAAGCGAGCGAAACAGCAGTTGAACTTCCGGGACTCTCTCTCTCTCTCTCTCTCTGCTGGCGAAGGCTAACAAGAAATCTCGAGACGAAGGACGTCTTCTTCAGCATCGTCTGCACATTCATGATGTTTTTCTCTCCAGCCGAGCGCCGACTTTGAACCTCCCGGGGAAGGGGCCGGCTCTTCGCGCACTGTGCCCGAGATAAATTAAATTTCCCCGGGAATGCACAAAAGGAGCGCAGACAAGAGAGAGAGAGAGAGAGAAGAGATTTCGCCTATTCATCCTGCTTGTTCCCTCTATGCGCTCGACGAGTCTCGCCTTTCTCTTTTTTTTTCTTCATGACCAGCTTGCGAGGAGTCTTGGCGCAACAGCCCCATTTGCTTTCTCATTTAGATATACTGCGCCGGGGCCGAATGTGTACTCGAGTTAACTCGACTTTACTCCGCTGACCATGGAGCAACGACAACAAGGGACAGCCTTCCGGCTATTCTCTCTCCTTTCTCCTAGCTCGGGGTTGGGGGCTGGGATCTTGGATCGCGTATATCTGTCTATCTGGCTTATTCGTTCCTCCTTCTGGTTTTCTATTTTCGCCTCGGCTCTTTCATTTGTTAATGCGTTTGCCGAGGGGGAGCGGCCAGTGTGTCTCCTGCAGGGATTCCGCGTTGTTGCATAACTCTCCTCGAGCGAGAAACTTTTGTGGGTAATTAAATACTTGGGAGCGTATACTATTAAGCATCTTAAGAGTATATCTCCAAGTAAATTATGAATTCGCGCCGCTGCGCACTTTAATCGCTTAAAACTGTATAAAAGATTGAAAGTGTACTTAAGACTCTGGAAACTAGATAAGTCGAGGAAATTATTATTTTCTTTCGGGAAATTGATAATATTTCAAGCCGGAAGAAATGCGGATTTAGGACTGATGTGACGATGATAAGAAGAAAGATGAAGTTTATTAAATTATTTAATTTATCATTTGGATAAATAAATTATTAATGAGACTGTTAAATTGTGTTATAAAATCTTTCAACAACATGGCATAATAAATGTAATAATTAATAAACTTTAATTAATCATTTTTAAAAACAGTTTATTAATTATCTTGCAAATCACTGAAGTAGTTAAATATAATTATCTAATTTGACATAAATTATATTTTAATTTTCCAATTAGCAATAACAATAGCTTATTGTTATTGACAAACTTAAAATAAACATAAAATTAAAATTCTATTAAAATTTTAACTGCACGTAAAAAAAACGCAATCGCAAAACATTGATACGTTATCAGTAAACTATCCAAATTGTTCAAAATTATCTCAACACACAGCAACAGCATCGCCTTACGTTGCATAATTTCGCGACCAAAATTCATAAAATAATTTTGCATAATTTTGCGCATGAATAAACTAATTTCTTCTTCTCGACAATCTCCCCCTTCCATCAGACTTGCTCAAATCCCCCTCCCCTCCCCTCTCCCTTCTGTTTGTGCAATATGTTTACCCGTGCATTCAGAACCGGCGAGCCAGCAGTATAGCCACAGTAGTAGTAGTAGTCGGTCGGAGGGGAAGAGAATACGGTGACAACGGCCGGTGAGGAAAGTAATTGCAGAGAAAGAGGAAGATACCGCGCGCGTGGACGGGTTTATTTTTCGGAGAGAGCTTGCGGCAAACTTTTCTTTTCTACTCCGGTAGACTTTCGAGTTTGTACTTTCTTTGGCCGTTTGCACTGTTTTACCATTGCTGGCCTGCTGTTTTTTGTCTCTGTGTAACTTTTTTTTTTTTCATTGACTTTTAATGCAAACAGCTGGCGTTTTGCTTTTAGACTTTCAGGATGCTCTCTCTGGCTGTGACCAGGTTTTCTCGCGAATAAGAAATATTTGGCGTTAAACTGAATGATAGGGGAGAATGTTTTTCGTAATGAATATTCACAAGTTTTTATCAAGATCAAATACAGATGAATCTGCATTCTGTATTTAAAAAAAATATATAAGATAAAGAATACATTGTTTACTGAAAATATTATTTACATTAATTTATTAAAGTACGACACTTTTTATATGTCAGTTTCAATGACACTAGCAGCATGACAAAAAATTAAATGAGGGTAATAAGTTCAAGTTATAATTATATATGCTCTAATTTTGTATGCTTAAAAAACTTTTTTAATTTCGAAAACTTAGCTCTATAAAAAATTTAACAAATTTTTACATTATTCTTATTTTGCGTATTTTATAATAAAATGAACAATTTCAAGCCTTTATTTAATTAAATTTAATCAAATTCTTTTATGATAATAAGCGTGTACCTGAACAAAAGTTAAATTAACTAAACAAAAAACAAAACAAAAAAATGGGAAACACACAGTGCTTCTTTAGCTTTGATATAATCAACTGTTCCAACTAATTTGTCCTGCGTCTACACGCACGTAATGCTCTTTTTCTTCCTTTGTTTCATACATTTTAAAACCCTATTTAAAATTAAATCAAGTTAAACATAGCCTCGCCAAAAAGCTAGAGCCCCCCGCTAAACATAAAGTTCAAAACTTTTCTGCGCGACGCGAATTATTCGAAGCAAAAGAGTGAATTAAATTAAACGTTAGCGAATTTCGCGGGTCGCGCACGCTCGACTTTCTTATACACAAACGAATTTGCGGGCCGAGGGTGCGGCTAGCTTTCTCTCTGGCGATGTAAATAACGAATTAACGTCACGTATTAAAATTATCTCTTTAACGTAGCCGAGCGCGCCTGCGCTTTATTCCTTTTTTCGCGGGTTCTTTAATTTCTATTCCCGCGAGCCTTTCTTCGTCCTCTCCCCCTCTGTCTGCATTTACTACGCTCTATTCTCTTCCTTTTTGTCGGTGTGACCCTCTCCCTCTCTCATTTTCCGTCGGCTTCATGGTGGAAGCTCTGTTTTCTATTTTCTCTCGCCGCTCGCTCGCGCGCGCTCTTTTTTCTTTAGTCTGCCGCGCTCCTTTCTCTCAATTTTACTCGCTAAATTTACGCTGCTCGTCGTCTGCGCTCTCGTTCTTTTATGCTTTTTTTTTGCTTTTCACCTGCTCCATTCTGCGAGCGGAGGAAAAAAAGTTTTCGAGCTTTGTCCCGGCGTTTTGGGGAAACTACGGAATTTACACGCTGAATCGTTAAATATATTATCTTACAACAAAATTTTGGTAACTGTGTCACAAGACCGCTTTGGGTTTTGCCGGAGACTTAATTAGGTCTGGCTTTTCTTCGTTTCTGAATTTCAAACGGTGATAGATGACTGGGTCAAATTTATTTATCATTGAATTTTGAAACTATTTGTTAAAGTAACATAGTTTTCTTTGGAATTATTTATTTTAAAAGCTCGATTTTATTAAATTTTTGCTGTCTTAAAACTTAATATGTATCAATGAATTTACGAATTTTCGGAAAAATACTTTTTAAAAAAGATTTTAAATTTTCAAAAGAAAGTTTTAGAAAATAATTTGATAACTACCTAATTAAAATTATAACCGCCAACTAAAGAAAAAACAAACATTACACAGAAAAATCACTTAAAATTAATCAAAACTATCAATCAACACTACGGACCCATTAAAAAGAAAGTTCACTTCGCTCAAAGCATTCAATTAACATCATCAACGACGCGCGCTTTCATGAAAAAATTATCCGCAACCTCAAAAAAAAAAGAAGAAGAAAAAAAGCAAAAAGTCGCGCGACCGAGCGAAAGCTCAGTAGGAGAAACTCCGGCGCTCATCGTCGTCCTCTTTTCCGGCGCTACTCTCCCTCTTCTCTCTCCTTCGCGCCCTCGCAATTTTATACACACCGGGACGAGAATTCACTGCGCTCCCTCTCAGCGTCCTTCTTTTACGCGGCGCTGCACTTTGCTCCATTTGCGAGCGTCACTGAAATAATCTCGGGGCCGCCGCATATACTTATGTACGAAATCTTCGCGCCGCGCGCGCGCGGGCCAGGGGAGAAAATGAAAAAGTAATCGCGAAGACTTCTCTCTTCCTTTGAGCGCCGGAAGTGGGGCGAAAGAGAATAAACGACGGAAAATAAGCAGCGTCGGTTGCTCTATGGACTCGGTCTGGAGTTGTGTATTTATGTTTTTTTTCTTTTTTTTTTTTTGTTTGCGTCTGGTTCGGGCTGTAAATGCATTACGAGCTCTGGTAGTTTTGTTACCGGTTGGGATTTAGGGTTGGTTTACGGTTTGAGATTTTTAGAAGAACGAGAGCTTGGGGATTAAGTTTTAGGGGTGATTTTAAACTGATGTTTTTTTTTTATGTACTCTTAGTCGCGAGTGGCGGAATGATTTCAGTTTTTAAAAAGTAAAGTTATATAATTTACTTTATTTAATTCTAATAACATTATTATTTATATAATTGTAGCAGTTGAAGAGACTCTCTCGTTAAGAATTTGTTGGCACCTAATGAAATTTTCAAGATTTGGCCTAACTAATTTCTACTCGAATACATACTCATTATATAAAGCAAACGATTCTCTAGAAATTACTATGTTGAGTACTAACGGAAGTACAGAGTTATAAATAAGAGAAAAATTACTGTATTACATACTGTTTTCTAGAACTGTAGCAAAACTTAGTAATTTTTAAAATTTAGTATGTAATTTTTTTCTTGTTTGTAACTCTGTTTCCCCGTTAGTAGAGAATATAGTAATTTTTAGTAAACCGTTTCTTTATATTTTGTTAAATTCAAAATATTTAATGAAAAGTTGTTTAAGCTGTTTTTGTAAACATCTGCTTCAATTATTTTCGCAATATTACATTATCATATATAAAAAGCGTTGAGTATGAATTAATTAAGTTTTCTATCTTCAGTCTTTTGAAATTTTGTTTACTTCTTCTCAGAAGGCTTTTGTTAAGATTAAGAAAAAGTTCATATTATGTATTGTACTATAGAAAACTTTTTGTAAATAAAGTAGAAGTGGATATAGCTTAAACAAACTTGTAATAGCTTCAAAATTATGTTTGCAATTATAAGTGATGCGCAAAACTTAAATTATGTAATAATAGAATGTGCTTGACTTTTTGTACGTTATTCATACTCCGCTTTTACAACAAGTTTTCTAATTTAACTAATTTGCCTAAATAAGACTTTTTATATAACTAATTAATGCACACTCATTTATTCCAAACTATTTTAACTTAAAAAATTCTGACACCTTGTTTGATTAACACTAAACAATATTAATAATATTTAAAAGCTAAAAAATATTTAACAATTAAATCACTATTTATTGATGACAAATTATTAAAATTGTTAGATGAAAAATAGTTAAATAAAGAAAGTGGAAAGATAACAGTTAAAAAGATTAACTGAGAAGAAAAAAATCTGAAGTATTCGGAATTTGCAGTCTTTCATCGTCGGACATTATAATGTGCCTTTCATTACGGCGATTAAGCTCACATTAAAGCTCAGTTGAGCAGTAACTTTCATTATCTGAAAGCTATTATTTATCAAACATAGTCTGTAAATGATACCAGCCACTTTTGAACGAGAAAAATTCAGCGGAAGAAAATTTTTATGGATTTTGAAACAGCCACTTTCAGTGCCCGACGCGCGCCCGACGAAATCATTAGTTTTGCTTCTTATTCTCATAAAAGCTTTGCGTACTTTTCTTTATACTTTGTTTTATGGCTTGGAAGGTAAATAGTGCATAAAAATGGATAAGCCCGTTAAAGACCAGGGTTAAAAGATTTGGCGGCAAAAGGTTACAGCTAAGGTATTAAGTAATGGCAAGTGAATTCTTTTTATAAATTTTATACACTGTTACTGTAGATGCAGCATTTGCTAAATCTGAGAAATTTAATTACTTTTATCATTTTTATTAGCCATTAAATTAATCAGTTTATATTAACAGAAAAATACTTTACTCTTTTATAGGTATCTTTTACCTGAGATTGCACTCTATATTCATTTCGTAATAAAGATTAACGTCAAGTCTAAATTTATTTTATTATTATCATTTTAAAAAACTTTCTTGTTTGCATGGTTTATTATTAAACTTTATTTAAGACACAGTTATTCACCTGGCTGACCATACCTGACTTATTCTACTGGCATATTTTCTCTTTTTTTTCACTTGTATTAAATGACATCAGTCTTATAAATATAAAAATTTCAAACAATCAAACAATAAAAATATATTTATACAATAACTTTTCACAAAATATATTAATTATCTCTAAAAGCGAAACTCTTGAAACTCTTTTAAAACTTAAGTACTCTAAAAAGCGACTTTCCCCAACTAAATACATTCTATAGGCGAAAAAAAATTCAAAGAAAATAAAACTCCCCGCAAAAATTTCATCCTCTTAAATAATCCTCATCCCGGCTCCTCTTCAAAGGCAATACACTTTTCCGCGACATCGGCTGCACTAGGCGGCTCAATATTTAATGCTTCGCGCGCTTGCGCCGATGACCCGAGAAAAAAGGCCTCTGTTTATCATCGTCCTCGTCGTCGCCTATAACAGCTACGAAGACGGCGAAATAAAAGGCAAAATTCATGAAAAGAAAGAGAGAGAAGAAGCATCGCCTATCGATTATGTATTAGATGCTGAGAGAAAGCAAAAGAAAGAGGAAGGGAGAGAAGCAGCGTTTACCGCTCGTTTTCGAGTTAATCGAGTCGAACGATCAGGCGGCGCGCTCGCGCCGCCCAGATAAGCGCCGTAGAAGGGGCAACGGAGGCAGTTCTGAGAAGAAAGGAGTTCGCGCGCTTTATAGCCCGCTACTTGCGAGCCGAGCTTTACTTATCACTCGAAAGTTCGCCCTCGGCCGCCTTGATGAGATATTATGATGCCGGGGAGGCGACTAGACGTTTTTTTTTTTATTGCACACTCCCAGTGATGATGACGGGCCGTTGCCCCGCTATTTTCGCCGGCGGATCGGCCGGGTTTGGATAGTTTGCAGGAGATGTGATTTAGGCGATTTTGTTTCTTGTCACGAAGCTATTTAAGAGGCGGCGTGAAATGTTGTTTACAGAAATTTCGCGTTTCTCTTCGAAAATCGATGGCTTTTCTAAATTCACGTTTGACTACTTTATCCAGAGCGGGAAGGACGAAATTTATGAATCGTAAAAAGCGCATCAATTATAAAGCCAGCTATTTGTAATAGACACAACGCAGGGCACTCCGGGGCGCGGATAACGAGCGCATTTATCCGGCAGAGCGGAAATCATTTATAACTAAATTTCTCATGGCCGCAGAAGTAGTTTATTTTTTTCATCCTCCCGAAGGCGAGGCACTAAATTTTTACAAACGATTCTCCCGATCAGACGGTTCCTCCTATGTAAATCTGCGGCCATCAATTCCACCGAAAATCCCGCCTCAAAAACCGCACCCTCGAGGAATCGATCGGCAGACGTCATCCTCGCCTCGCGCCTCTCTCTCTGGCTTTTGCGCTAGAAAAGCACAGCGCTGTGGCGCAGGCTGTTCTCCGCGCGTAATCCGCCGTGTAATTCGTCGCGTTTTGTCACGAGGTCGCGGCTGAGGTGTATGTATATATAGCGATCGGTTCGTCGTAATCGTATCGTTTCGTTTTATACGCTAGACTCGCGGAGGGTTGAACGTAATCTGGCGTAATGTAAGTATGGGAACTGCATCGGAGCTAAGTTCGGCGCGGGGAAGATAGAGGAGGGGAGCGCGCTCAAAGCAATTGGAAAATCGCCGGAAGTTCGGGGCAAGTTTTGTGGTTCGGGAAGCTACAACTGTCTCCGGATGAAGTGGCTTGCCCCGGTTTTCGCGGAAGGAGAGTGTCTTCTGCGCGGCTGAGTTTAGCGCTGGGAATTATAGAAATGGGGGCTTCTTTCGTGAGAGTTTTGCGGACGAGGAGTGTGTGTGTATATGGAATGGGGTGGAAAATATTTTAGCTTATTGAGGATTATCAAATACTGACTTTTGGAGCGTGACTTTTGTGAAGAAAATGTATTTCGTTTTATTTGTATATTAATGGACAAAATTTTTTAAATAAATTTGTTTTTGTAGTATATTGGTATCAAAATGTAGTCTATCAAGCAGATATATTTCCTAAAAATTATAGTGCTTTTTGAATTTGAAATAAATTTTAATTTAAGTAAATAATTTTGGATGTCCATCAAAAACTTTTTACTACACGATTCAATCAGTTTTATAATTTAGAACTTTTACTGAAAAAAAAAGCATTTCTTTTCAAAAGGTACAACTTTATAAAACTGAATTTTAAGAGAAAATATTTCCATTTACTTTACTTTAAAAAGACAAATTTGAAAACGAATAAATTTAGAAATATTTAATAAGTAGAAAACTCAACCAAAGAAAATTTAATCATCTCAAAAAAGAAAAACTCAAAACGTAACAAAACAGATCTAAATTATTATAAAATAAATTTCTCATTCTCATAAAAAAAAAAACGATTTTTATTGAAAAGCCGAGGAAAGCGAAACACAGCCTGGGCAGCGTATAATTACCCGCAGCGCGCACGTGAATCCAGTCGTACATTAGAAACGTCACGCGCAGTAGTCAGCTTGGGGTGTACGCAAGCAAACAAATCAAAATCAATTTATGGGCGGTGGCGGTAAACACTGTAAGGCCTGCTAATGTATTATATATACAGTCTGTAGCTGCGCTAAACTTTTACGACGCTCGCGCACGCCCACGCGCTTACTAATTTTCCCGGGAATGCGCCAGCGCGGAATTTGATTATTACGCTTATTATTAAGCTCGTTGAAAGTCACAATGGACTGTAACGGTCTAATAAAGTGTCCATTGTCGGCTCTGCTATTATGGCCCTGCGCGGCTGAGGCATAATGGTGTTACGTTGTGTTCTAAGGGGGAGAGGGGGAGGAGATGCGAGTTGAAATTATGAAGGAGGAGCGAAACTTTAGTTTGACTATTAACGCTTTGACGATTTTCATTCATTATGGAGGGATTTCTGTGTAAGTAAGCCGCCTTTGGGGAAATTATGATGGACGTTTGATCTTGGAGAATTAATAGTTTCGTACTTGTAAAAGTAAATTCGGGTTTGAATCTTAATATTTAAGTTGGCGATTGCTTTGGGTTGACTCACGTGTTCCCATGTGGAGGGCTGTGTTTAATATCTCACCTGCAACAGAAGAAAATGAGGAACGTTAGATGATGATTAATAATGGGAAAGAAAAAAAAATATAAATAAAAGGAAAATGTATATAATATTATCGTTTATTGCAGTTTTTAGAAAGTTATTTTGTATGAATAATACAACGTGATTGATTGTCAGCTGTTGCTTTACAGTATCAAAGTTCATCATTATAAACAATTGTAATTCAGCATATGAAGTTTCAAATATCATAATATATATGTTGAAATTCGTTTTAAATATCAAAAGCTCAAATCAATTACTATTCGACATTACATGTAAATGAATCACTTTAATAAAACATTATTAATATATACGTTGAAATATTATGACATTTTAATATATAAATTGAAATTTTAATGACATTGCATAGGTTTGGTGTAATGATTAAAATTTTAATTTAAAATATAATTCTTAATTTACCTTGTAAAACACACACACACGCACGCACGCATACACACACACACACACACACACATACACACACACACAC